>CM075960.1:5015821-5130821 GCA_038048745.1 Coluber constrictor foxii
AGACCATCTGCACTCTGTTTCCTCTTCTTCCTCCTCCTCCTCCTCTTCCTCCTCCTGGCCATTTGCAAGGACTGCCGGAGAGCCGACCACCAACAGACAGGAATTGCTGTATGCACAGCGTCTCTTCTTCTCCGCTGGCCTGGGGTCAGCCTCCGGTTGGGAGAAGACCCAAGAAAATAACTCTCTAACCAGAGCCGGAGAGAAAACGGAGCATCTTTGTTCCGTATTTCAATGCATCCGGTTCCAAAGCCAGCAGGAACAGATTTCTTCCCAGCAGGAATTGGGAGTTTTCCCTCCATCGGGGCCATGCCTGAATGGGACAATTTGAACTATTTTTGAGGACAAGCCATCACAGCGCTCTCTCTCTCCTCGAATGGCTGTAGGGTTTGGCTCCCGCATCGGCCCCTCTGGAGCAAGTCTGGGTCAGGAGATGAGCCCATCCGATTTCACGGTTGAAAGGAACCAATCCAGGATCCGTCATTTAAACGGCGTGCAAAGTTTGTTCTTTCTTCTCCCCTGGCTATGCCAGATCCGGCAGTTTCTCTCAATGGAAAATTTGGAAAACACTGGGAGGAAATGGGTTACAGGTGGTCCTCGACTTACGGCCACAAAGATCTATGGAGCCTCTCCATCCCCAAAGGTGTGGTTTTTTTTTTTGCAAGAGGCAACTGGACTTTCTGGTTTTTCTTTGAAGACGTTTTGCTTCTCCTCCGAGAAGCTTCTTCCACTCTGAGCAAAAACATAGAGCCGAAGCGAAGCATCTTCAGAGAAAAACCAGAAAGCCCAGTTGCCTCTTGCAAAAAAAAAAAGAGACAACACCTTTCCGACCACTGAGCCCAACACTTCTGTTGCTAAATGAGACAGTCATGAACTGAGCTTGGTCCCCTTTTTTGTGACCTTTCTTGCTGACCGTTGTTAAGTGAATCACTGCAGTTGCTCAGTCAGTAGCATGGTGTTAAGCGAATCCGGCTTCCACCGTTGACTTCGCTTGTCGGACGGTCACAAAAAGGGATCACGTGACCCCGGGACACTGCAACCGTCATAAACGTGAGTCAGTCTGTCAGTCAAGCATCCAAAATGCAAATCACGTGGCCCCGGGGATGTTGCAAAGGTCGTAAGTGTGAAAAACGGTCCTAAGTCACTTTTTTCAGCGCCATTGTAACTTTCAACGGTTACTAGATGAACCGTTATAAGTCGAGGACTACCTATACAGTCATGAAAATCGTACACAAAGAGGGGTTTATTTGGAACCATGGTTAAATCAAGTCTGGGTCCTCCTAGCAAAAATGCATCTTTACAGAAAAGGACCTCAGATATAGACGCGTTTCAACCAGACTTCTAAAAGTGATTTTTTTTTGATGAAAAGTGAAATTGGCGCCTCTAATCTGGCACATCTAAAGCACACTAGATTGGGAACTCTGATGGAGTGGCTGTGTTTACACTACCTGTTTCCTTAAACCAGTTGAAGACCAAATGGCTGCCTTCCCATAGGTTGACAAGGTTCCTTAGCATTAACTTTAGTTGTTGTTATTATTATTATTATTAATTAAATTTTTATACCGCCCTTCTCCCGAAGGACTCAGGACGGTGTACAGCCACAATAAAACAATATGAGATACAAAATTTAAAAACAATTTAAAACAAATTAAATATTTCGGCCCTTCAGTTAAAAACCTATACATTTAAAACACCCCATCCAATTTCTTGTTAAGTCAGTCCAGCCTGTTGGAATAACAAAGTCTTAAGGGCACGGCGAAAAGTAGTTAGTATAGAATATAAAGTAATAGGTATAGAATAGGTGGTACCTTGCTCAATAGTAGGAACTGTGAGAGGGATCTTGGAATCTTAGTGGACAATCGCTTAAATAGGAGCCAGCCGTGTGCAGCAGCTGCCAAAAAAGCCAACACAGTCCTAGGCTGCATCAACAGAGGGTTAGATCACGTGAAGTGCTGATACCATTTTATAAGGCCTTGGTAAGGCCATACTTGGAATCCTGCATTCAGTTTTGGTCGCCACGATGTAAAAAAGATGCTGAGACTCTGGAAAGAGTGCAGAGAAGAGCAACAAAGAGGATGAGGGGACTGGAGCAGTGCTGAAATCCAATTTTTTTTACTACCGGTTCTGTGGGCGTGGCTTGGTGGGCATGGCAGGGGAAGGATACTGCAAAATCTCCATTCCCACCCCACTCCTGGGGCCAGCCAGAGGTGGTATTTGCCGGTTCTCCGAACTGCTCAAAATTTCCGCTACCGGTTCTCCCAGAACCTGTCAGAACCTGCTGGATTTCATCCCCTGGATTGGAGGCTAAAACATATGAAGAACGGTTGCAGGAATTGAACAGTTGCAGGAAAAAGAGCCTTGGTGGCGCAGCAGCTTAAAGTAACACCAGCTGCTTGCAATTACTGCAAGTTCGAATCTCACCAGGCTCAGGGTTGACTCAGCCTTCCATCCTTTTGAGGTGGGTAAAATGAGGACCCGGATTGTGGGGGGCAATAAGCTGACTTTGTATAAAAAAGAACACCGCTTAGGGGGGGCCGAAAGCCCTACTAAGCAGGTATATACAAAAGTATGAAGGCTATTGCTTAACGCATTGTAAGCCGTCCTGAGTCTCCGGAGAAGGGCAGCATATAAATTAATTTTTTTTAAAAAAATTGGGTATATCTAGTTTAATGAAAAGAAGGACCAGGGCAGAGATGGGTTTCAGCAGGTACTGAGCAGTTCTGGAGAACTGATAATGGAAATTTTGCGTAGTTTGAAGAACGGGTGGTAAAAATTCTGACTGGCCCCGCCCCCCTTCTATTCTCTGCCTCCCAAGTCCCAGCTGATTGGGAGGAAATGGAGATTTTGCAGTAAGCTTCCCCTGCCACGCCCACCAAGCCACGCCCACCATGCACACCCACAGAACGGGAGTAAAAAAAATTTGAAACCCACCACTGGACCAGGGATGACATGATAGCAAGTGTTGCAACCTCTCAGGGGCTGCCCCAAAGAAGAGGGAGCCAAGCTATTCTCCAAAGCCCCTGAAGGGCAGGACAAGAAGCATCAGATGGAAACTAATCAAGGAGAGAAGCAACCGAGAACTAAGGCGAAATTTCCTGACGGTCAGAACAATTCATCAGTGGAACTGCTTGCCACCAGAAGTTGTGGGTAGCTCCAACACGGGAAGCTTTTAAGAAGAAATTAAACAGCCACTTGTCCGGAATGGTGGAGAGTCTCCTGCTTGAGCAGGGGGGTGGACTAGATGACCTCTGAGGTCCCTTCCAATTCTGCTGGTCCCAAAGGGGCATTTTGAAAAGGCAGTTGGACTTCCTTTGTTTTTCGCTTGAAGATGTTTCGATTCTCATCCAAGAGGCTTCCTCTTCTTCGCAGGCACGTCCAACTCTGTTATTTTCTAATTTTATCTGACGGCTGGACCAAGAGGAGAAGGAGGCTTTCCCACAAGGAGAGGTTCAAATGTGGCTTTGAGAGTTGAGGAAGATCTTAAGGGCTGCTTCTTCCTTAACTTCTCACAGCTTCCTTATTTTGGGGGGGGGGGGGGGATCTTGGCTAAAGAACCTGTGTAGATCCCTTCCCAGATGTCTGGGCCAGCTGCCTCTCTGCTCTTAATTATCAGGGATGGGGAGGTCAGGAGACCTCTGGAAATCCTTCCTGCCAGAGTCAGACAGAGAGACGCAGAAAGAAAGAAAGAAAGAAAGAAAGAAAGAAAGAAAGAAAGAAAGAAAGAAAGAAAGAAAGAAAGAAAAGAAAGAAAAGAAAGGAAGGAAGGAAGGAAGGAAGGAAGGAAGGAGGAGGAGGAGGTTTTGTGCAAGTTGGCAAGGGGCCTGAGAGCTACGGGAGAATCTGGACGTCACTTGTTTTTTTCAAAAATCCTTTGCATATTTTCTCAATCTTGCTCCCTGCAGATGATGCGGGAAGGAAGGAAAAAAAGGGAGAGAGGGAGGGAGGGAGGGAGGGAGGGAGGGAAGGAAGGAAGGAAGGAAGGAAGGAAGGAAGGAGGAAGGAAGGAAGGAAGGAAGAAGGAAGGGAGAAGGGAGGGAGGATGGGAAGGAGGATGGAAATGAGGAAAGGAGGAGGAATGTGGGGAAGGAAAGAAGGAAGGAAGGGAGAAAGGAAAATAGATGACAAAAAATGGGAGGGAGGGAGGAAGGAAGGAAGGAAGGAAGGAAGGAAGGAAGAAGAGAGAAGGAAAAAGAAGGGAGGGAGGGAGGGAGGAAGGAAGGAAGGTCAAAGAATACAATCCAGCTTAAAAAGCTGGCTGGGTAACTTTGGTCCAATCACTAGAAGATGGTGAGTTCTAGTCCCACCTTAGACATGAAAGCTGGCTGAGTGACTTTGGTCCAATCACTAGGAGACCGTGAGTTCTAGTCCCACCTTAGGCGAAAAGCCAGCTGGGTGACTTTAGGCTAATCACTAGAAGATGGTGAGGTTCTAGTCCCACCTTAGACATGAAAGCTGGCTGAGTGACTTTGGTCCAATCACTAGGAGACCGTGAGTTCTAGTCCCACCTTAGGCGGAAAAGCCAGCTGGGTGACTTTAGCTAATCACTAGAAGATGGTGAGTTCTAGTCCCACCTTAGACATGAAAGCTGGCTGAGTGACTTTGGTCCAATCACTAGGAGACCATGAGTTCTAGTCCCACCTTAGGCGGAAAAGCCAGCTGGGTGACTTTAGGCTAATCACTAGAAGATGGTGAGTTCTAGTCCCACCTTAGACATGAAAGCTGGCTGAGTGACTTTGGTCCAATCACTAGGAGACCGTGAGTTCTAGTCCCACCTTAGACATGAAAGCTGGCTGAGTGACTTTGGTCCAATCACTAGGAGACCGTGAGTTCTAGTCCCACCTTAGGCGGAAAAGCCAGCTGGGTGACTTTAGGCTAATCACTAGAAGATGGTGAGTTCTAGTCCCACCTTAGACATGAAAGCTGGCTGAGTGACTTTTGGTCCAATCACTAGGAGACCGTGAGTTCTAGTCCCACCTTAGACATGAAAGCTGGCTGAGTGACTTTGGTCCAATCACTAGGAGACCGTGAGTTCTAGTCCCACCTTAGACATGAAAGCTGGCTGAGTGACTTTGGTCCAATCACTAGGAGACCGTGAGTTCTAGTCCCACCTTAGGCGGAAAAGCCAGCTGGGTGACTTTAGGCTAATCACTAGAAGATGGTGAGTTCTAGTCCCACCTTAGACATGAAAGCTGGCTGAGTGACTTTGGTCCAATCACTAGGAGACCGTGAGTTCTAGTCCCACCTTAGACATGAAGCTGGCTGAGTGACTTGGTCCAATCACTAGGAGACCGTGAGTTCTAGTCCCACCTTAGACATGAATGCTGGCTGAGTGACTTTGGTCCAATCACCCTCTCTCAGCCTCAGAAAAAAGGAAGCTCGGGGCTCCCATTCCTGAAAACATTGCCAAGAGACAGTGACTTTTTCCAGGCCGTTGCCAAGAGTTAAGAGTGACTCAGAGAAACACCACCCACCCAAAAGGGTTAACTTGATGCCTAAATCATGGCTGGTTTTCCACAATCTGGCAAAATGCCAATTGAACTAACGGAGGTGCTGGGCCATGCCAGCCCACCCTCTCCCAAAGCCGACGGCCAGGTGGCACCATTGAATCAGCCAGGGACGGATCGGATGGCACGACGCCAAAGGTCCACCCAACCCAGCGCAACTCCCAGGCGCCAGAAGTGGCTCGGATGCCTTCAAAAGTGGCCTTGGTCAGCTTGAGCAGATGCCAGGAGAAGGCCTCATGCCGGGCCATCTGTATGTCTGCAATGTTTCTCCGAGAGATGGGAAGTGGCCGGCCAGCTGCCTTTATATGGCAAGGAGCAATTTCTTCAGGGTTGCTCTTTGACCCCAGTTGGGAGATTCAGATGGATCTGCTAAAGAGTCGGCTAGAATGACTTTCTTAAAGAACTGCATTTCCCCAGATCTTTCTTCTTTCCTTTCCTTTCCTTTCCTTTCCTTTCCTTTCCTTTCCTTTCCTTTCCTTTCTTTCCTTTCCTTCCTCTCCTCTTCTCTCCTTCTTTCCTTTCCTTTTCTTGCCTCCTCTCGCCTCTCCTCTCTCCTCTCCTCTCCTTTTCCTTTTCTTTCTTTCTTTTCCTTCCCTTCCCTCTTCTCTATTTCCTTTCCTTTCCTTTCCTTTCCTTTCCTTTCCTTTCCTTTCCTTTCCTTTCCTTTCCTTTCCTCTCCTCTCCACTCCTCTCCTCTCCTCTCCTCTCCTTTCCTTTCCTTTCTTTTCCTCTCCTCTTCTCTCCCTTCTTTCCTTTCCTTTCCTTTTCTTGCCTCCTCTCGCCTCTCCTCTCCTTTCTTTTTTCTTATTTTCTTTTCTTTTCCTTCCCTTCCCTCTTCTCTATTTCCTTTCCTTTCCTTTCCTTTCCTTTCCTTTCCTTTCTTTCCTTTCCTTTCTCTCCTCTCCTCCCTCTCCTCTCCTCTCTCTCTCTCTCTCCTCTCCTCTCCTTCTTTCCTTTCCTTTCCTTGACTCATCTCTCCTCTCCACTCCTTTCCTTTCCTCTCCTTCTTTCTCCTTTCCTTCCTTTCCTTTCCTTTCCCTTTCCTTTCCTTTCCTTTCCTTTCCTTTCCTTTCCTTTCCTTTCCTTTCCTTTCCTTCTTTCCTCTCCTCTCCTCCTCCTCTCCTCTCCTCTTCTCTCCTTCTTTCCTTTCCTTTCCTTTCCTTGCCTCATTTCGCCTCTCCTCTCCTTTCCTTTTCTTTTCTTTTCTTTTCTTTTCCTTTCCTCTTCTTTATTTCCTTTCCTTTCCTTTCCTCACTTAGCAACTGACTCGTATTTATGACGGTTTGCAGTGTCCTGGGGTCATGTGATCCCCCTTGGCGACCTTCTGACAAGCACAGTCGTTGGGGAAACTTGATTCACTTAACAACTGTTTTCCTAACTTAACAACTGCAGTGATTCACTTAACAACAGTGGCAAGAAGGGTCTCGTAACATGGGGCAAAACTCACTTCACGAAAGTTCCACTTAGCCACAGAAATCTTGTGGTCATAAGTCGAGGACTACCTGTATTATTCCAGACAAATGGTTGTCCAATCTCTTCTTAAAAACTTCCAGTGTTGGAGCACCCACAACTTCTGTGGCAAGCAGTTCCACTGGTTAATTGTCCTCACTGCCAGGAAGTTTCTTCCTTAGTTCTCAGTTGCTTCTCTCCTTGGTTACTTTCCCACCCGTTGCTTCTTCTCCTGCCCTCTAGGATGGCCTTGGCTTCCTTGGCTTGTGCCGCACACAAACATCCCATAACACAAACATCCCATAAATTCACACACAGATTCCATCTCTGCCTCCACGGTGGACTCTCCTCCCAGGCCCGTTTCCTGCCCCTGAGCAGTTCCTGACTCTGACCACCCCTGCAGCCCCACTGGGATGGAGAGCATCTGCTTCGAATTACAGGGAAGGCTTCTGACGTCCTCGGCTTTCCTGTCTGGTTCCCAGGCGCTGGGCTCTGCCCTGCATCCGTCGCCCACCTTCGGGGTCTGGTGGGCCCAGGAAGAGGCTGGCTCCCCCCCCCCCCTTCAGCGGCGCAGAAGCCCAGCAGGGCTCCCCCATTTCTCCAGCCTCTGCAGATTTTCCAGCTCAGAGGAATGTGTCCCTCTGGCTGATTCATCGTCCTTCAGACGTGTAGTCATCTAGCCACCAAGCCAGCTCCGGGCTAAAAACAGCCTCGGACGGTCACGGCTAGTGCAGACGAGGCCAGAAGACGGGCGGCACCATCCATGGTTCTGCAAAAGGCCACACAGCCACAGCCCCGAGGCGTGGGAAGTTCGACCAGCAGCATGGCGATCCAAGCCACAACATCACAGCCGAAGGCCAAGCTGCCCCCTTAGACTTAGACTTGGGACCGTTGCAGCTGTGTGTATGTGTGGGGGGGGGGAGGGAGGGAGGGAGATAGACCGACAGAAAGATAGATACAGATAGATAGATAGATAGATAGATAGATAGATAGATAGATAGATAGATAGATAGATAGATAGATAGATAGAGATAGATAGATAGATAGAGATAGATAGATAGAGATAGATAGATAGATAGATAGATATAGATAGATAGATAGATAGATAGATAGATAGAGATAGAAAGAGAAAGATAGACAGACAGATACCAATAGAGAGAGAGAAAGAGATACTGATAGATATACAGACAGAGACAGACAGACAGACAGACAGACAGACAGACAGACAGACAGACATAGATAGATAGATAGATAGATAGATAGATAGATAGATAGATAGATAGATAGATAGATGATAGATAGATAGATAGATAGATAGATAGATAGATAGATAGATAGATAGATAGATAGATAGATAGATATAGAAAGTGATAAACAGACAGACAGATACAATAGATAGAGAGATAGAGAGATACTGATAGATATACAGACATAGACAGGCAGACAGGCAGACAGACAGATAGATTGATAGACAGACTGACAGACAGACAGACAGAGATAGAGAGAGACTGATAGACAAATATCAATAGAGAGACTGATAGATATACAAACATAGACAGACAGACAGATAGATTGATAGACAGACAGACAGACAGTGACTGGCAGACTGACAGATAGAGATAGAGAGAGACTGATAGAGAAATACCAATAGATAGAGATACTGATAGATATACAGACATAGACAGACAGACAGAAACAGACAGACAGACAGACAGACAGACAGACAGATAGATAGATAGATTGACAGACAGACTGACAGACAGACAGACAGACAGATAGATAGATAGTAGAGATAGATAGATATATGAATGGATGGATGGATGGATGGATGGATGGATGGATGGATGGATGGATGATAGACAGATAGATAGATGATAGATAGATAGATAGATAGATAGATAGATAGATAGATAGATAGATAGATAGATAGATAGATAGATAGATAGAAAGAAAGAATTTTTTATTGGCCAAGTGTGATTGGGCACACAAGGAATTTGTCTTGGTGCATACGCTCTCGGTGTACATAAAAGAAACATTCATCAAGAATCATAAGGTACAACACTTAACGGTAGTCATAGGGAACAAATAAGCAATCAAATCACATTATGAAACAGTCAGTATGAATTGTAAGGATACCAGCAACAAGATTACAGTCATAAGTGGGAGGAGATGGATGATAGGAATGATGAGAAAATTAATAGTAATTAATGAATTAATTAACAACTTTAGGATTAAAGAAAAAAGACCCCAGACATTAAAACTAACCCCAAACAAATTAAGAAAGAGAAAGAAAGAGAGAGAGAGAGAGAGAGAGAGAGGGAGGGAGGGAGGGAGGGAGGGAGGGAGGGAGAGGGAGGGAGAGAGGGAGAGAGAGAGAGAGAGAGAGAGGGAGGGAGGGAGAGAGGGAGGGAGAGAGGGAGAGACGGAGAGGAATCTACCGTAGCTATTACTGTATACATATCAAGAGTTACCGGATTATAATGAATACACCATTATAATGTAACCGGTACAAAATATTGTTGCAAAACATCACAAAACCTCCGTCATAATTGCACATATTGTTGCATCCTTTGGTTAGTCGAAAATACAGGCAGTCCTGGACTTACGACCACAATTCAATCCAAAATTTATCTTGCTAAATGACACGTCGGTCATGTGAGCTGTGCCCTGTTTTACGACCTTTCCTGCCACAGATGTTCAACGAATCCCTTCACTTGTTAAATTAATAACCCAGATGTTAAGCAAATCTTGGCTTCCCCATTGCCTTTGCTGGTCAGAAAGTCGCAAAAGGGGAACACGTGACCATGGGACGCTGCGACCGTCATAAGGATGAGTCACCAAGCAGCTGAATTTTGATCACGTGACCAGGGGGGATGCTGCAACGGTCATAAGGGTGAAAAGTGGTCATAAGTCATTTTTTTTAGTGTCATTTATTGGTTCAATTTATATGCCGCCCTTCTCCGGAGACTCAGGGCGGCTTACAATGCGCTAAGCAATAGCCTTCATACTTTTGTATATTTTATACAAAGTCAGCTTATTGCCCCCACAAACTGGGTCCTCAATTGACCCACCTTAGAAAGGATGGAAGGCTGAGTCAACCTTGAGCCTGGGGAGATTCGAACTTACAGTAATTGCAGACAGCTGAATGTCCTTCCTTCCTTCCTTCCTTCCTTCCTTCCTTCCTTCCTTCCTTCCTTCCTTCCTTCCTTCTTCTCTTTTAAATTTGATTTATATGCCACCCTCCTCCGGAGACTCAGGGCAGCTTACAATGCGTGAAGCAAAAGCCTTCATACTTTTGTATATTTATATAAAGTCAGCTTATTGCCCCCACAATCTGGGTCCTCATTTTACCTACCTTAGAAAGGATGGAAGGCTGAGTCAACCTTGAGCCTGGTGAGATTCGAACTTACAGTAATTGCAGGCAGATGAATGTTCTTCTTTCTTTCTTCCTTCTTTCCTTCTTTCCTTCCTTCCTTCCTTCCTTTCTTTTTTAAATTTAATTAATATGCCGCCCTCCTCCGGAGACTCAGGGCGGCTTACAATGCGTTAAGCAATAGCCTTCATACTTGTGTATATTTATACAAAGTCAGCTTATTGCCCCCACAAACTGGGTCCTCATTTCACCTACCTTAGAAAGGATGGAAGGCTGAGTCAACCTTGAGCCTGGGGAGATTTGAACTTACAATAATTGCAGACAGCTGGTGCTAATCACAATGCTTTTAGTCTGCTGAGCTATCCAGGCTCTTGTAAATTCAATTGCTAAATGAACTTTTGTAAGGCAAAAAACACCTGTATTGCCTTTACAAGACAGTTTCTGATAGCCATTCTTCAGCACCTAGGAATTATTTCACTTTCCCAGTGTAAGGTCCAATAATAACATGTTTAAGCTCATAAATGCCAAACGAGGAACTTAAACAGAGGCTTGAGTAAAATAGCATTTAATCTTGATCAAGCAAAAACAATACAAAAAAGAATACAAGAGATACAAAAAAGAAAGAAAGAGAGAAAGAAAAGAAAAAAGAAAGAAAAGGGAAGAGAGGGTTGAAAAAACTCCCCATTTTTTCATACAGCACTGTGTCCATTTGCAAAACTTATCCCTATAAAATACTTATAGTCTATGTACTTTTACTTCATCACGTTCTGTTATGTCTAAGCCAGTTTCATCTTTCTCTTTTTAATCCATTTGTACCATTTCTCCCATGATACCCAGTACTCCGAGTCTCTCATTTCTTTCAGTTCCAATGTTAGTTTATCCATTTGAGCGGAATCGTAAATTTTTTTGATTATTTGATCTTCGGAGGGTGTCTTTACATTTTTCCAACATTGCGCAAAAGACAATCTCGACGCTGGCGTTATATGTAAAATCATTTGTCTCGTCTTCTAATCGTGGGTTTTTCCCATTATTCCCAATAGCTATAGTTCTGGTACAAATTCTAATTGAACACATGTTATTTCTTGCAACCGATTTTTTTTATTTTTTCCCCCCAGTATTTTTTTGATTCTGGACACAGCCACCATGAGTGGTAGAAGGTACTCTGTTTCTGTCCACATTTCCAGCAATTTGGAACCAAATTTGGATATATTTTTGCCAATCTTGAGGGAGCCAAATGCCAGCGGTAAAACATTTTATATTGGTTTTCCTTATATTTTAACGATCCTGTTAATTTGTAAAAAGATTACAAAGGCTTGTAATCTTTGCTTTTAGCCCTTCGTACCCCACCCTCTTCTGTGCAAACAAAATTCCAGAGAAATTCAGATTCCGAAGCTTCGATATGTAATCCCACATCGTATTTGCGAATACTCTTCGGAGTTGGATATTGCACAAAAGAAATACGATCGTCTGAGCCTACTCATGTGTGTGTCTTTCAGGGAGACCTCTGGGTCCATCGGTTCAGGGAGCTGTTGATGATTTATTTTCTTGGCTGTTCACAAACGATCTCCGGAGTCTTCTCCGACACCAAAGTTCAAAAGCATCAATAATCTTCCTATCCTGCAATTTCATCCTTGTCAGAGCGGCAATCAGCCCCGTTCCCATCCTGGGGTAATTGCCCTCAATTAGAGGTGGAATTGCGGCTTTTTTTCTTCCGTATACTTTGCAAGAAAATGAACCGAAATACATTCTAATGAAAAACTCATATTTATTTGTAAAGAAATAAGAACATCTCACTATCTAAATTAGGTTACATCTTGGAAGCTTTCCCAGCTACCTCTCTTGGCCGGAGAAACGTCTAAAGAAACCATCCTCTGCTACCATTGTCAGAGCAGCAATCAGCCCCATTCCCATCCTGGGGTAATTGCCCTCAATTAGAGGTGGAATCGTGGCTTTTTTCTTCTGTATAATTTGCAAGAAAATGAACCGAAATACATTCTAATGAAAGACTCATATTTATTTGTAAAGAAATAAGAACATCTCACTATCTAAATTAGGTTACATCTTGGAAGCTTTCCCGGCTACCTCTCTTGGCCGGAGAACAGCCTAAAGAAGCCATCCTCTGCTACCATTGTCAGAGCGGCAATCAGCCCCGTTCCCATCCTGGGGTAACTGCCCTCAATTAGAGGATGGGAACGGGGCTGATTGCCGCTCTGACAATCCTCCAGGAAATTGAGTGGAGGCCTGGATCCCCTGAGCTAATTTGGAGCTAATTTGACCTACCATCATCAAACCCTCCCAGAAATGGTGGGTGCTTCAACACTGGAGGCAGGGGAGCAGGCCCACCCACGATTTCTGCTACCAGTTTGGGGAACCGGTCCAAACTGACTGGATGCCATCTCTGGTCCCTTCTGATATTCCGATTACAGATTAACAGTATTTGAAGGGCCCTTGTAGATCATCCAGACCAACCCCACTTCCAAGCAAGAGACCCTCCCTATCCTATTTCTGACCAATGGCAGTCCAGTCTCTTTTGTAAAAAACCTCCAGTGTTGAAGCATCAGGAGACCGTGTATTCTAGTCCCGCATTAAGCAACAGAAACTAGACAGATGACTTTGGGCCAGTCACCAGGAGATGGTGAGTTCTAGTCCCGCTATAGCCATGAAAACTGTCTGGGTAACTTTGGACCAATCGCTAGGTGAGTTCTAGTCCCGTCTTGGGCATGAAAGCCAGTTGAGAGACTTTGGGCCAATCACCAGGAAAGGGTGAGTTCTAGTCCCGCCTTAGGCATGAAAGCCGGCTGGGTGACTTTGGGCCAATCACCAGGAGACGGTGAGTTCTAGTCCCGCCTTAGGCATGAAAGCCGGCTGGGTGACTTTGGGCCAATCACCAGGAGACGGGGAGTTCTAGTCCCGCCTTAGGCATGAGAGCCAATCGGGTGACTTTGGGCCAATAACCAGGAGACGATGAATTCTAGTCCCGCCTTAGGCATGAAAGCCGGCTGGGTGACTTTGGGCCAATCACCAGGAGACGGGGAGTTCTAGTCCCGCCTTAGGCATGAAAGCCAGCTGGATGACTTTGGGCCAGGCCCTCCCTCTCTCAGCCCAGCCCAGCCCAACCTGCAGGGCTGTTGTGGGGAAAAGAGAAGGAGAGAGATATGTTGGATCTGTTTACCACCTTCAGTTATTTGTAAACATAAGCAAGGCAGGACAAACATCAATCAATCAATCATTAAAAAAAGAAATCTTCTCATCCACCTAATTGGATTCTGGGGGGGAAAGTGTTGAAATGCCAAATCTCTTGTAGATCTTGGCTCGGCTTCTGAGCTCAACGGATACCGTAGCCAAAAAGAAAAGAGAAGAAAAATCCTTCCGCGTTCCCAGACAGTGTCCAGCGGACAGCCGGTCCTTGGGATCTCCACCCAGAAGCAGGAAGGGGAGAATTCAGTGGAGGAAGGAACCGATCCAGGCCACCCACCGAGAAGGAAGGAGAGCAGGTGGGTGGGCAGAACGGAAGAGGAACGGAGACCTGACACATTGAAGAGGAGTTTGGGAATACGCTTCACGGAGAAGGAGGAGTTTTCAAGTCTGAAATCCAGGCGTTTGAAATTGCCTCTTTTTTTCTTCCCTCTCATGGAGTTTGGAGAGCTTTAAACCAACAGGAAAAGAGGCCCTGGGCAAAAAGCTTCCCCCGCCAGCCATCTCAAGAGGCCCTTTTTTTGACTGCCATTACCAATTATTCTCCAGTGGTTTGGTCATTTGCAAGAACATAGAACAGATAAGAGAATAGCAGAGTTGGAAGAGACCTTGAAGGTTTTCAAGTCCAGGAGTAATTGGGGCGGGGCAGCTGTGGGGAACAGGGGGCATTTTACTAGGGAACTGGCCTGGGAACCTCAGACCTGACTTTGCCTTATTGGATGGGTAGTCCTCAATTTACAGTTCATTTAGTGACTGTAAATTGAATGGGTCACGTCACTGAAAAAAGTGACTCATGAGCATTTTTCACACTTACGACCGTTGCAGTATCCTCATGGTCACGCGACCAAAAGGTCAACCCTTGGCAACTGCTTCACATTTATGACGGTTGCAATGTCCCCAGGTCACCTGACTCCCCCTTTTGTGACCGTCTGACGAGCCAAGTCAACGAGGAAGGCAGATTCACTTAACAACCAGGTTACTAACTTCAACAGCTGCAATGATTTGCTTAACAACCGTGGGGGAAAAGAAAAGTAAAACGGGTCAAAACTTTACTCACGGAACAAATGTTTCGCTTAGTGAAGGTCACCTCGATTCTCCACAATGGCTGCACATTTATGACGGGTTGCAGTGTCCCCAGGGTCACAGGATTCCCCTTTTGCGACCCTTCTGTCAATGGGAAAGCCAGATTCACTTAACAACCATATAACTAACGTTAGAACTGCCGTGATTCACTTTACAACTGTGGCCGGAACGGTCATAAAATGGGATGACACTCAACAACTGTCTCTCCCTTAGCAACAGAAATTTTGGGTTCAAGTATGGTCCTAAGTCGAGGACGACCTCTACATGTGTACTGTAATGTGGTACATACATTATGGGATGCTTGTGCGTTATATTCCTGTCTTTTAGAATAGAATAACAGAGTTAGATTATTTTAACTTTTATATTGCATGTATTTTAATGTTTGGCTGTTTGGCTGTTCACTGCCCTGAGTCCATCAGGAGAAGGGCGGTATACAAATTTAATAAACTAAACTAAACTAAACTAAGTTGAAAGGAAAGGGGCCTTGGAGATCTTCTAGCCCAACCCCCACTCAAGTAGGAGACCCTAGACCATTTCAGACAAGTGGCTGTCCAGTCTCTTCTTATGGGGCGAAACTCACTTAGCCAATGTCTCACTTGGCAAAGAAAAAGTTGGGCTTCAGTTGTGGTCGTAAGTCAAGGATTCCTGTATAGTAACAAACATGTACCTAACTTAACTGCCATGATTGACTTAAAGGTCATAAAATGGGGAAAAGCCAATGTCTCACAGCAACGTAACTGTGGGGCTCAGTTGTGGTCGTAAAGTTGTAGAAAAAAGTGAAGTCTTACACTTAGGCAAGAAAAACCCAAAGTATACATATAAACTGGGGGAAACCAGGTTTAATAGCAGGAACCATGAGGGGGATCTTGGAGTCTTAGTGGACAAGCAGCTAAATAGGAGCCAGCCGTGTCCGGCAATAGCCAAAAAAGTCAATGCAATCCTAAACTGCATGAACAGAAGGATACAATCAAGATCAAGGGAGGTACTAATACCACTCTATAAAGCCTTAGTAAGGCCACACCTAAAATCCTGCATCCAGTTTTGGTCACCACACTATAAAAGATTCTGGAAAGAGTGCAGACTCTGGAAAGAGTGCAGAGAAGAGCAACCAGGATGATGAGGGGACTGGAGGCTAAAATGTATGATGAACAATAGTTGCAGGAATTGGGCCTGGCTAGTCTAGTGAAGAGAAGGACCAGGGGAGACAGGAGAGCATCTTCCAATATTTGAGGGGCTGCCACAGAGAGGAGGAAGGGGGTCAAGCTATTTTCCAAAGCACCAGAAGGCCAGACAAGGAATAAGGGATGGAAACTGAACAAGGAGAGATTCAACCTAGAAATAAGGAGGAATTTTCTGACCGCGAGAACAATCAACCCATGGAACAGAAGTTGCCTTCAGAAGTTGTGGGAGCTTCATCCCTGGAGGCTTTCAAGAAGAGACTGGACTGCCATCTGTCAGAAATGGTGTAGGGTCTCCTGCTTGGCCAGGGGGTTGGACTAGATGACCTCCAAAGTCCCTTCCAACTCTGTTCATCTGACTCTTTCTAAAATGATCAAAGCAGGTCTGGATGCTAAAACATACAATGAACGGTTGCAGGAACTGGGCCTGGCTAGTCTAGTGAAGAGAAGGACTAGGGGGTGATATGATAGCAGTCTTCCATATTGGAGGGGCTGCCCCAGAGAGGAGGAAGGGGGTCAAGCTATTCTCCAAAGCACCTGAAGGTCAGACAAGGAACAATGGATGGAAAGTGATCAAGGAGAGATTCAACCTGGAAATAAGGAGGAATTTTCTGACAGTGAGAACCATCAACCCATGGAAGAGAAGTTGCCTTCAGAAGTTGTGGGAGCTTCATCCCTGGAGGCTTTCAAGAAGAGACTGGACTGCCATCTGTCAGAAATGGTGGAGGGTCTCCTGCTTTGGGGGGGGTGGATTAGATGACCTACAAGGACCCTTCGAACTCTGTGATTCTTCATCCTAAATCAAGCCAAGGAATAAGTCACCACACTATAAAAAAGATGTTGAGATTCTAGAAAAAAGTGCAGAGAAGAGCAAGAAAGATGATGAGGGGACAGGAGAATGAAATATACGATGAACGGCTGCAGGAACTGGGCCTGGCTGGTCTAGGGAAGAGAAGGACCAGGGGAGACAGGAGAGCATCTTCCAATATTTGAGGGGCTGCCACAGAGAGGAGGAAGGGAGCCAAGCTATTCTCCAAGGCACCTGAAGGCCAGACGAGGAACAAGGAATGGAAACTGAACAAGGAGAGATTCAACCTGGAAATAAGGAGGAATTTTCTGACAAGGAGAGCAATCAAACCATGGAACAAAAGTTGGACTGCCATCGGTCAGAAATGGTGTAAGGTCTCCTGCTTTTGTGTGTGTGTGTGTTTGGGGGGGGTTGGACTAGATGACCTCTAAGGTCCCTTCCAACTCTGTAAATCTTTATCTGCATGTGTAAGTTGAAGGTAGTCTTCAATTTGTGTTAAGACCGGGGCTTTGGAGCGGGCGACCCTGGCTGGTTCAGGGACCTTCCCAGCGAGACGGGAGCAGCTGCGGTGCGGGGCTGCGTTCCCAGCGCTGGGGCGCCGGAGGCCGAGCCTGGTGTGTGGGAACCAGACAGCCCGGGCACAGTTCTTCCTCCAGCGCCCCCAGGGAGGCTCCGGCCCCCTCTTCCCCCCGCGGACGCCAGCAGCGGCTCCTCCGTCCCGACACGGGCTTTGCGCTGCCGGAGCGAAGCGAGGAAAGAGCCGCCAGTCGCTGTCTCTGCCTCCCGCGTGGGAGTGGGTCTACTCTCGCCTCCTTTGGCCCGCGGCCAGGCCCCTTCCGTCCCCGCACCCGGCCGCCCCGACCCTGGAAGCTGCGTTCGCACAACCTAGAAACTCAGGGTTGATCCCTGCGGACCCAACTAGAGAACAACACCAGTGATAAGCGGGAGAGAGGTTTGAGGAGGAGGCGGGCAAGGAGGACGGGGGGCTCCTGAGTGATCTCTGGGCTTCATGCTTTTCTTGTAGGCGTTTCGGGACCCAACTAGGAACAACCTCAGTGATACAAGGGGGTGAGGGTTGAAGAAGAGAAGGAGGAAGAGAGGGAGAGGGAGAGGGAGAGGAAGGAGAAGGAAAAGGAGAGGAAGGAGGAGAAGGAGGTGGAGGAGGAGAAGGAGAGGAAGAGGAAGGTGAGGGAGAGGAAGAAGAAGGAGAGGGAGAAGAAGGAGGAGGAGGAGAAGAAGGAGAAGAAGAGAAAGAAGAAGAAAAAGAAGAAGAAGGAGAAGGAGAGGAAGAAGAAGAAGAAGAGGAAGGAGGAGGAGAGGAAGAGGGAGAAGAGGGAGAGGGAGAAGAAGGAAAAGGAGAAGGAGAGGGAAAGGAAGGAGGAGAGGGAGAAGAAGAAGAGGGAGAGGAAGAGGAAGGAGAAGGAGAGGGAGAAGGAGGAGGAGGAGGAGGAGAAGAAGAAGAAGAGGAAGAAGAAGAAAGAAGAAGAAGAAGAAGAGGAAGGAGGAGGAGAAGGAGAGGAAGAGGAAGAAGAGGGAGAGGAAGAAGAAGAAAAGGAGAAGGAGAGGGAGAGGAAGGAGGAGAGGGAGAGGAAGAGGAAGGAGAGGGAGAGAAAGGAGAAGGAGAGAGAGGAGGAGGAGGAGAGGAAGAAGGAGGAGGAGGAGGAGGAGGAGAGAAAGAGGAAGAAGAGGGAGAGGGAGAGGAAGAAGAAGGAAAAGGAGAAGGAGAGGGAGAAGAAGAAGAGGAAGGAGAGGAAGAGGAAGGAGAAAGAGAGAGAAGGAGAAGGAGGAGGAGAAGAAGGAGAAGGAAAAGAAGGAGGAGAAGAAGGAGAGAAAGAGGAAGGAGGAGGAGGAGGGGAGAGGGAGAGGAAGAAGAAGGAAAAGGAGGAGGAGGAGGAGAAGGAGAAGACAGTTGCATTCTCAGTGGTTCCTGGGCTTGATAGTTTTCTTGCAGATGTTTCATTCCCCAGCTAGGGAATATCATCAGTGCTGGAGGAGGAGGAGGAGGAGGAGGAGGGGGAGGAGAAAGACTGTGGGGTCCATGGTGCTCTCTGAGCTTGGTGGATTTCTTGCAAACGTTTCATGACCCGACTAGGGAACATGAGCAATACTAAGGAAGGAAGGAACTGCCTCCCCCACTAACCCTACCACTGATCATATTCCCTAGATGGGTCATGAAACGTTTGCACGAAAACCAGATAGAAGGTAGGAAAAAATACATAAATAAAGACATTAAATTAACTGTCCACCACCAGGGTAACAAGATATAATCTCCTTTAATAGATTTTTTTTTAAAAAACGGCCATGATAAAGAAATGATTTGCCACTGTTACTTTCAGGATTCTTCCCAACTGTTCAGCTTCCCAACTGTTCTTCCCAACTGTTCAACTAAAGCTTTCCTTGTGGTGCCCCATCCGAGGACTAAACTCAGTTTTAACCCGCTTTGCTTTTCCATATCAAGAAAGACACGCTGGCTGGGGAATTCTGGGAGTTGAAGTCCACACGTCTTAAACGCAGGCAAGGTTTAAGAAACAAATTGCAGATAAAAACTTTCGACACACTTAATCTGTAATTAAGTTTAGTCTGGTCTGGATGAATGTAAAATATTCCCATTACAGTATCCTGAATTAAAGCAAGCGATTGGAGAAGAGGAACGTGCAAAATCACACCGATTGGGCTAACATAACCTGTGTTTTATTCCTGAGTGGGTGGCTGGGGAATTCTGGGAATTGAAGTCCACACAGCTTCACCGTTTGCTCTCTAAGCAAACAGGATGGGGAAATGGGGAACTTCCAGCTTCCTGCTGATTGTGACTCATACCCTGGCACAACATTGCTCTGCCTTTCAGCTCTCTAGCCATTTAAGGCTGGCAATCATCCTCCAACAGGACCACGGTTGCAACTTCCAACGGCAAAGAAAGTGGCAACCGGATTGCCAACTGACCAGATCTGCTTTACTGCTATGTTTAATTCGATTTGCAAAAGAAAGCAAAATTTGATACGATTTGGAGACCTCGGCCCTGGCAGGCAGGCAGGCAGGCAGGCAAATCCTTGCTTTTTAAAGAGCCAGAAACACAGAACCATCAAGACAGGCAGTCCTCGACTTACAACGGTTCATTTAGTGACCGTTCGAAGCTAAAACGGCGCTGAAAAAAGGAACTTACGACCATTTTCCACACTTAGGACCGTTGCAGCATCCCCGTGGTCACATGATCAAAATTCAGACCCTTGGCAACTTTTAAATTTAGAATAACAGAGTTGGAAGGGACCCTGGAGGTCTTCTAGTCCAACCCCCTGCTAAGGCAGGAAACACTATACAACAAATGGTTATCCAACATCTTCTTAAAAGCTTCCAGTGTTTTTTGTTCTAATTGCTCTAACTGACTCATATTTATGACGGTTGCATTTTCCCGGGGCCACGTGATCCCCGTTTGCAACCTTCAGACGAGTCAAATCCATGGGAAAGCCAGATTCACTTAACGACCAGACTCACTTAATGTGACTTAACAACTGCAGTGACTCATTTTACCTCTATAGCAAGAAAAGTTGTAAAACGGAACTAAACTTACTTAAATGTTTCATTAGTGGCGGGAATTTGGGGCTCAGTTATGGTCATAAGTAGAGGACTATCTTTATTTGGGTTTGCAGCAGGCAAATTCTCTTTCTAAAGGGCCAGAAACAGAGAGCCATCAATAAAGAGGATTTTTTTTTAAAAAAATTGATTTATATGCCGCCCTTCTCTGGAGACTCAGGGCGGCTTACAATGCGTTAAGCAATAGCCTTCATCCTTTTGTATATATTTATACAAAGTCAGCTTATTGCCCCCACAAACTGGGTCCTCATTTGACCTACCTTAGAAAGGATGGAAGGCTGAGTCAACCTTGAGCCTAGGGAGATTCGAACTTACAGTAATTGCAGACAGCTGGATATTAATTACGGTGCTTTAGTCTGCAGAGCTAAACCAGGCTCTTGGTTAAATGAAATTATAATTCATTTTTCATTTTGGAAAGCCTGGTCCAGCTCAGCCAAATTCTTCTCTTCTGCAGCCATTCCCACCCCCAAAATCTTCTTTAGTCTGTGTTCTAAGGCCTGAAATGAACTTGCTTTTAAAAAAAATCTTTCCTGTCCATTCCTTAAAAAGACAGCAATTTTAAATCAAAGTTTTTCTCTCTTTTTTGTTAATCTTTAAAATAAAACAGTGCTTTCAAATATGCTTACAATGGTTGTTTTTTCTTTCCCTTTTAAAATGTGGTGCCTCTCTTATTGGTCTGGCTGGATAGGAAACACAGAAGTGAATCACTGCCTTCCTTATTGTACAATTACAGGCGGTCCTCGACATACGACCACAACTGACTCCCAAATTTCTGTTCTTGCTAAGCGAGACGGCTCTTAAGTGAGCTTTGCCTCCATTTTACCACCTGTGGTGCGGCAATCGTTATGGGAATCAGTGCGGTGGTTAAATGAGTCACACAGTTGTTAAGTGAACCCAGTTTCCCCGTGGACATTGCTGGACAGAAGGTCGCAAGAGGGGACCGTGGGACATTGTGACCGTCATAAATATGAGTCAGTGGCCAAAGCCTCTGAATTCTGAACATGGGAACCAAGGGATGCTGGCAATGGTTGTAAGAGTGAAAAACGATCCCGAGTCACTTTTTTTCAGTGCCGTCATAACTTGGAACTGTCATTAAATGAATGGTCATAAGTCGAGGACTTGGTTTTTTCTTTCTTTCTTTCTAGCACATTCTGCAGTAAAGCTAAATATCTTGGATCTTCCTTGGCTGTGTTCACACAACATACTTAAACTGACGAGTGCATTAAACCCTTTTCTGGATTTGCAACTGGCAAAAATCAAGTTCAAACTGATCAATTTAGGACAGTTAACAGCAGCGGACAGGTAGTCCTCGACCTACGACCACAATGGAGCCCTCAATTTCTGTTATTAAGTGAGACATTTGTTCAGTGAGTTTTGGCCCCGTTTTACGACCTTCCTTGCTGAGAAGGGAGTAACCCGGTCGTTAAGTGAATCGGGCTTTCCCCCATTGCCGTTGCTTTGTCAGAAGGTCACAAAACCTGACACCACGACCGTCATAAATATGAATCAGCTGCCAAGTGTTTAAATTTGGATCCCCTGATCAGGGGGGTGTTGCAAAGTTAATTACTACTGTGAAAAGCGGTCATAAGTCACTTTTTTTCCAGTGCCGTCGTAACTTTGAACGGTCACTAAGTGAACTGTTGCAAGTCAAGGACTACCAGTACTTCTTTCACTCATTGGTGTAACTGTGTGTTTGTGCAAAGACCACCAAAATTTGCACTGTAAACTGATGGCGTGGCTTGTTTCAGCCTTAGCCTTTCCTTATTATTATTTTTTTTAAAATTAGATTTATATGCCGCCCTTCTCCGGAGACTCAGGGCAGCTTACAGTGCATTAAGCAATAGCCTTCATACTTTTGTATATATTTATACAAAGTCAGCTTATTGCCCCCACAATCCGGGTCCTCAATTGACCTACCTTAGAAAGGATGGAAGGCTGAGTCAACCTTGAGCCTGGGGAGATTCGAACTGGTGTAATTGCAGACAGCTGGATGTTAATTACGGTGCTTAGTCTGCAGAGCTAAACCAGGCTCCTGTAATTTGATTTATATGCTGCCCTTCTCCGGAGACTCAGGGCGGCTTACAATGCGCTAAGCAATAGCCTTCATCCTTTTGTATATTTATACAAAGTCAGCTTATTGCCCCCACAAACTGGGTCCTCATTTTACCTACCTTAGAAAGGATGGAAGGCTGAGTCAACCTTGAGCCTGGTGAGATTCGAACTTGCAATAATTGCAGACAGCTGGTGTTAATCACAATGCTTTTAATCTGCTGAGCCACGAGGCCCTGGGTTATGTAGGTAATCCTCAAATTATAACTGTTCGAAGTTAGAACAGAAGTGAAAAAAGCCACTAAGTACCAGTCCTCACACTTACGACCATCTCCAGCATTTCTCCTCCCCCAGTCACATGATCAAAATTTGGGCCCTTAGCAACCAGCATGCACTTACGACGGTTGCAACACCCCGTCGCTGTGTGATCCCCATTTGTGACTTCCCAGCAAAGTCAGTGTGGGAAGCCAGATTCGCTTAACAACTGCCTGATTCGCTTAACAACCACAGCGATATATTTAACAGCTGCGGCCAAAACCGTTGTAAAACGAGGCGCAACTCACCGAACAGCTGCCTCGCTTCGCGATGGAAACTTGGGCTCAACGGTGGCCACGAAGATTCGCTTAATGACCACATCACTCACTTAACGGTTCGCTTCACCGCAGGTTGTAAAATCAAGCATGACTCGACCCTTCTGGCCACCGTTGTTAAGTGAGTCACCATGGTTGATAAGTCACTCAACATTTAAACGACCGTCTTGCTTAGTGATGGAAATTCTGGACCCAATTTGTGGTCGTAAGTCGAGGACCGAAAGCAGGGGAAATTTAGATTTCTGCTCCCATCGATCCCAACGGACCAACCCTTCCTTCCTCCTTGCTTTAACGCACAGCATGAGAAGCCATCGCTCCGAAAGTGGCCAAGCGTTTTAAGCTCCTCCATCCCCGATCTCTGGGGAGGACTGTCACCCCCGTTCCCATGATCTCATTCCTCCCAAAACAGCCAGCCCCAAAATAAACACAGGCAACAAAACAACCGGAGACAAAATTGCCCCTGACCCTACGCAGAATGCCCCTTCCTCAACAACCCTGGAATTTAAAAAAAAAAATCACCCCCAAAAAAGGCCAAAATTCCATTTTTATTTTTATTTTTTTCTGGCTGGCATTTAATATTTGCTGGCAGCTTTTTTCCTTGGCAATGTTTTTTTTTTTTTGCCAAAGGCCGGTGTATTAAGAGTCCAAATGCCCCCTCCCTGCCCACCCACCCCCTTATTATCCACATTGCAAGAAGCTGGCTAGGTTGCAATGCATAGCTTTCAAATGTTTTGAAAGCTGGAAATCCAAGGCAGGGCAGGATTCGGCCATCGGGGCGTTTCTGCTTTTCGTCTCGGGTTTTTGCTCTTGCCGAGGTCCACGAAGCCACGGATTCAGTGCAGAAGGGTGGGTCTTTTATTCCAATGCACTAAAAAACTTCAGTTTGATCAATCCGATGGGATAAAAATGCAGAGCTGGGACTCTCACACAGCCCCCTCCTATTAGTTCTGATTTCCTCGAGTTCCTAATCTCCGGGGCCTCGATGGGGGCAGCAGGACCCATAGTTCCTCCCTGTCACTCAAAAAGGAACATACCAGGAGTCCTGTAGAGGCAGTGGGGCAGCCCCAGCTGATAACTGCTCCCCCCTTGGAGGGAAAAGGGGCTCCCGGGCCAGGCTTCCTGCTCCCCCGACAGCTGCATGAAGGACGGGGGCTGGATGGGAGCCGCAGAATTGGCAGCGGGGGGTGAGCTCAGAAGGTGTTCCAAAGTGGGGCCCCGCCCGGGTTCGTTGACGCAGAAATTCAAGGCCTGCAGGCGGCACTGGTAACCCCCACCCCGAGATTCGGGATTGGAGTAGCCGAAGATGGGCACGACCGAAGCTTTGGCATAACCTTCGTTGCTGTCGATGGTGGGGAGGCCGCTGGGCGATGGATGCTGCCTGTGGGTGAGCTGGGACGCTTTGCCGGGCCCCAAAAGAGCCGGGAAGTTGGGTGCCAGCTGGCCAAACGCTTGGGGTACCCCCTTGCCATCCTGCCCAGGCTTCGGGGGCCCCTGGGAAGGACGAGGGCCGTTCTGCAAGTTTCCATTTATCTCTGGGCTGGCTTGGGAGGGCAGCCTCTCCGCAAGAGGGACCAGGGGGGCAACCTCGAGGTCATCCAGAAGAGCCCCTTTCACCTGGTAATTATTTCCCGGGGAACAGAATTCCGGTGGCTGGCTGTAGAGTCCGGCTTTTGGGCCGGGGGCCCCATGCAGATGAAAACACGGCATCTTGGCTCCCGAAGAGTTGATCTTGGCACAGGGCTGGCTCTGGGGGCTGAGGAGCTCCGGGCAAGACAGGGTTGGATCCTCACCCTCCTGCCCACCCATAAATGGATTTAGGGGCAAGACCCCCTCAGGCCCTGGGGCTGCCCGGCTGGAACTGTGGCCCTGCCCGGAGGCATCCGCTATCGGCAGACCGTCTTCCGTCTTGACTGCCTTTCCTGGCAACCTCTGGCCACTCGGCTGGCCCCTGCCACCCCGGGGCCCCTTCTTGGGCCCTTGGCCGTCCCCCGTGGCCCTGGAGGGACCTCTCTTGCGGGTGAAACGTTGCCGGCGCCGGAGGAAGGAGCCATTCTGGAACATGTTGTGGCACTCGGGGTCCAGCATCCAAAAATTCCCTTTGCCCGGTTTCTTGTGGTCCCGGGACACTTTGACGAAGCAGTCGTTGAGCGAGAGGTTGTGGCGGATGGAATTCTGCCAGCCCTGCTTGTTGTCTCGGTAGTAGTCGAAGCGGGAGGTGATGAAGCGGTAGATGCCACTCAAGGGCAGCCTCTGATCCGGGCTGCTCTGGATGGCCATGGCGATCAGCGCGATGTAGCTGTAAGGGGGCTTGGTGCCCTCGGAGGACGGCAAGCGGGCGCCCACGCAGGATTCCGGGCCGTAGGCTGGGGGTCCCGCCGACGGAGCTCCACCCGCGGCGCCCGCTTCGCCCACGCGGGACAGGACCGGCCGTGGAGAGCCTGCAATGTCCAGCTGCATCGTCCTTTGGCTGCCCGGACGGTCCCTTCGCCGGGTTTAAATTGCGCTGCGATCCGGCCTCTGGGCTGAGCCGGGGGGGGGAAGGCGCTGGACGGCCCCACCTCCGCCCGCGGGTGGGTAAAGCCGAGGCTGGCGCGGGGCCGGCTTTCTCAGCCCACGGGGGCGGCCGGCCGGCTGGGGAAGGGTCATCTTTGGAGCGAGCCCCTCTCCAGGCGGGGAGAGAACAGCCGGAGGGAGGGAGGAGAACCCACGAAGGACGCGGGATGCTGGATTCCCAAATGCAGCGAGGTTGTAGAAACACGTCAACAGACAGACAAACGGACACGGACCCACGGACGCAAACCCATGCATTAGCGCTCCTCCATGGGATCTGGACGCTGCCCTTTGGGGCCAGTTCCCCGGGTCCAGCAAGATTTTGGAAAGGCGCGCGAGCCCACGCAGGGACACCAACCGACCGACCGACCCCGAGTTGGGCAAGAGCAAATCGAAGGGTTACAACAAGCCAGGTGGTAGTTTAGGGAAATCAAGGGAAGTCTTTAAAACACGCGCTGCCCTGGGGGCACACGCAGGCACACCCGTGGGGGCTTCATCACTGGAAGCTGGAAAGCCATCTGTCAGAAGTGATATAGGGTCTCCTCCTCCTGGCTGGACTAGATGACCTCCAAGGTCCCTTCCAACTCCGTTCTTCTCTTCTCTTCTCTTCTCTTCTCTTCTCTTCTCTTCTCTTCTCTTCTCTTCTCTTCTCTTCTCTCCTCTCCTCTCCTCTCCTCTCCTCTCCTCTCTTCTCTTCTCTATTCTACTCTCCCCTCCTCTCCTTCTATTCTATTCTATTCTATTCTATTCTATTCTATTCTATTCTATTCCATTCCATTCCATTCCATTCCATTCCATTCCATTCCATTTCTCTATTCTATTCTATTCTATTCTATTCTATTCTATTCTATTCTATTCTATTCTATTCTATTCTATTCTATTCTATTCTATTCTATTCTATTCTATTCTGTTCCCCCACCTTCAGCACAGAGACCTTAGGAAAACTCCTCGTTACATAAAGTTGCATTTTGCCTTCGGCTGCTGCCCCATTGCGAGGTCTTCCTTTCTCAATCGGTTAAGTCTTTTCGCTATTTTGGAATCGTTCCGTGGCCTGAGAAGCCGCACCATGCATCAGAAAAATAAGACCACCCGTTCGCCGCTGGAATCTCTGCACACAGCTGCAAAACCATATTCCACTTTTCCAAAACTTTTTCATGTGCCATAGAAAAATCCCAGCATGGAGGAAATTTATACCAGGAGCTGTCGCCGATTTGACAGCAGATAAACCATTCCATTCCATTCTGTTATCTCTTCTCTTCTCTTCTCTTCTCTTCTCTTCTCTTCTCTTCTCTTCTCTTCTCTTCTCTTCTCTTCTCTTCTCTTCTCCTCTCCTCTCCTCTCCTCTCCTCTCCTCTCCTCTCCTCTCCTCTCGTCTCCTCTCCTCTCCTCTCCTCTCCTCTCTCATTCCATTCCATTCCATTCCATGTTCTATTCTGTATTATACAGTATATATACTTCCATATTTTCTCTTCTCTTCTCTTCCCTATTCTCCTCTCCCCTCCCCTCCCCTTCCCTCCTCTCCTTCTATTCTATTCTATTCTATTCTATTCTATTCTATTCTATTCTATTCTATTCTATTCTATTCTATTCTATTCTATTCTAATCTATTCTATTCTATTTATAGCAACCCATCTTATAACCAACTCTACGTGGCTCCCAAATCGAAAGTAAAAACATAAAAAGCATGATAAAACTATAAAAAAGCAATACATATATTAAAAATAATTAAAAATGGGGCCTCTGTAACAGACCCTGTCTTGCATATGAAATAGAAATGTCCTTTGCCAGCAAGACAAGAAAAAACCCTCAAATCCTCAAGAAGTTGAAACCATCAGGAAGAATGAAGAAAAGAGCCTGGAGAAAAATAGCCACGGCTTCCCTCTACTGGAAGATCCCATAAATAAGCTTAAATCCAAAATTTAGATGGCTAGCTTGCATCTATCACCACCTGTCTGCCTATCTGTCTATCTATCTATTACTTCTTTTATTTCAATGTATCATGATCATTTACCTATTTTTTATCTATTTATCTACCTATTTTTTATCTATCTACCATGTTCCCCTGAAAATAAGACCCTGTCTTATATTTTTTTGAACCCTGAAATAAGCACTTGGCCTTATTGCCATGCGCTCAAAAGCCCAATTGGGCTTATTATCAGGGGAGATCTTATTTTGGGGGAAACAGGATATCTATCTATTATCTATCTATATCTATCTATCTATCTATCTATCTATCTATCTATCTATCTATCTATCTATCTATCTATCTATCTATCATCTCATATCTATCTATCTATCTATTTATATATCAATATATCTATCTCTTATCTATCTCTTTATTTAGAATATAATAGAATTCTTTATTGGCCAAGTGTGATTGGACACACAAAGAATTTGTTTTGGTGCATAAGCTCTCAGTGTACATAAAAGAAAAGATACGTTCATCAAGAATCATAAGGTACAACACTTTTCGATAGTCATAGGGAAACAGTTAATATAAATCTTAAGGATACCAGCAACAAAGTTACAGTCATACAGTCATAAGTGGGAGGAGATGGGTGATAGGAGCAATGAGAAGATTAGTAGTAGTGCAGACTTAGTAAGTAGTTTGATGGAGTAGAGGGAATTAGTTGTTTAGCAGAGTGATGGCATTGGGGAAAAAAACTGTCCTTGTGTCTAGTTGTTCTGGTGTGCAGTGCTCTATAGCATCGTTTTGAGGGTAGGAGTTGAAACAGTTTATAGCCAGGATGCGAGGGATATACAGATACAGAACAATTAAAACTCAGACCACACGTTTTATGAATAGTTTTTATCCCAGAGCTATAATTGCACTCAACCATGAACTAAAGGGCCACCATCCGTGAGCTGTTGGACAGCATCACTTGGTCTCTTATGTTAATGTTTGGGTGGTTAAGGGGTGGAGAATTGTGGTGGGTGGGAGTGTGTTTGGGGATTGTTATGTGTGTTAGGCCTGGTCTTTGGGTGTTAAGTGAATTTCGTTGTATGGGTATACTGTGTATACATGTACAATGACAATAAAGTTATTATTTCTCTATCTATCTATCTGTCTGTCTGTCTGTCTGTCTGTCTGTCTGTCTGTCTATCTATCTATCTATCATCTATCTATCTATCTATCTATCTATCTATCTATCTATCTATCTATCTATCTATATCTATCTATCCCACATGAAGTATTAGTACCACTTTATAAAGCCTTAGTGAGAGAAATATGATTATTATTCCTGTAAAGGTAGAGCCAAAGTTACGCCATTTTAAGTGCTTTCTTTTACCTTATTATATAACTAGGCGAAGGGGGGTATAATAAACTTGCAAACTATATTCTGTACACGTTTTTATATCTCTGTTTTGCAATTTATTCAATAAAGGTTTAAAATACATGACTGAGGTCTTCGTGATTCTCACATTTAGTAAGGCCACACCTGCATCCAGTTTTGGTCCCATTACCAAAAAAGGTTGAGATTTTGGAAAGTGCAGAGAAGAGCAACTAAGAGGATCAAAGGCCTGGAGACTAAAACATATGAAGAACGGTTGCGGGATTTGAGTTTGGCCAGTCTGGAGAAGCAAAGGAGTAGGGGAGACATGATAGCAGCATTTCAGTATTTGAGGGACTGCCCCAAAGAGGAGGAAAGGGTCAAATTATTCTCCAAAGCCCCTGAGGGCAGGACAAGAAGCAATGGATAGAAACGACTCAAGGAGAGAAGCAACCTGGAACTTAGAAGAAATTTTTTGGCAGTGAGAAGAGTTTTATCAGTGGAACTGCTTGCCACCAGAATTTTTGGGTGTTCTATCACTGGAAGTTTTCAAGAAGAGAGACAAGCCAGCCACTTGTCTGAAATTTATTTATTTATTTGTCATATTTCTATGCCACCCACTCTCCGAGGACTCTGGGCGGCTTACACCAAAGACAGTCTACTAAATAGCATATTTCCCCCTAACAATCTGGGTCCTCAAAATATTAGGTCTCTTACTTGAGTAGGGGGCTGGATTAGAGGACCCACAAAGTCCTTTCCAGCTTCTCTTGTGTCTATTGTCTGCCTGTCTCCCTCCTATCTACGCATATCATATCTGTCATCTAATCATTTCGATAGTACATACTTATAATAAATAAGTCAATGAAACCGTAGCAAACAGTGGCTTTACTTAATGACTGCAGCGTTCATTTTACAACTGCCACGTTCGCTTTATGACCACTGCATGTCATAAAATCAGGTTTATGACTGTCACAACCTATGATCGTAATAGGCAGGCTCCCTTACGTGGACATGAATTTCTCTGTCGCTGCGGGAGAGTCCATGGGTTAACTCTGTCTTTCTGGAATAGACTGAGTAATTTTTGGAAGCCCTTAAGTAAAGAGCCTCGGTGGCGCAGCAGACTAAAGTGCTGTTAAGTAGCACCAGCTGCCTGCAATTACTGCGAGTTCGAATCTCACCAGGCTCCAGGTTGACTCAGCCTTCCATCCTTCTGAGGGAGGTAAAATGAGGACCCGGATTGTGGGGGCAATAAGCTGACTTTGTATAAAAAAGAACACCGCTTGGGGGGGCTCGAAAGCCCTACTAAGCAGGTATATACAAAAGTATGAAAGGTATTGCTATAATGCATTGTAAGCCGCCCTGAGTCTCCGGAGAAGGGCGGCAGATAAATCGAACCAATAAATAGATAAATAGATAAAATCTCTCTGTTTTCAATTCTGGAAAAAAAGAAACAAAACGCATAAAAAGTCTGCAAATCCTCATTTTTATTTTTATCTTTATTTATCCCATTTCTGTGGACCACCCAGTTTAACCGAGCAATTCCACGCAGCTCAGGTAAGGTTGGTTAAACTGTTCTGCATCTTAAAACCTGCACCAATTTGCTTCTCTCACATTTCAGTCCTCACACTCACACTTACACACACACACACACCCCTGCAAAGACCCACAAGGGAATCTGCGGCAAACAGAGACTCCTGATGTAACTTCACAAGAGTTTAAAAGAATAATAATAGCAGGCATAACACATAACGGCTGTGAAGAATATCAGAAGCTAGACTCAAGGGAGTCCTTGATTTAAGGCCACCACTGAGCCCAAATTTCCATTGCTAAGCAAGACAATTGAGTTCTTCTTGCCACAGTTGTTAAGTGAATCATGGCAGTTGTTCAGTTACTAACATGGTTGTTAAGTGAATCTGGCTTCCCCATTGATTTTGCTTGTCAGGAGATCACAAGAGGAGTTCCTGTGACCCCAGGACTCTGCGACCGTCATAAATATGAGTCAGCTGCCAAGCGTCCGAATTTGGATTACGTGACCATGGGGTTGCTAAAAGGGTCATAAGTATGAAAAACGGTCATAGTTCAGTTTTTTTCAGTGCCGTTGTAACACTTCGGACAGTCACTAAAGGAACTGCTGTAAGTCGAGGACTACCTGTAAATCTTCCTTTATATAAGTGTTTCTCAAGCTTGGCGGCTGGAGGATGTGTGGACTTCAACTCCCAGAATTCCCCAGCCAGCTGGCTGGGGAATTCTGGGAGTTGAAGTCCACACATCCTCCAGCCGCCAAGGTTGAGAAACACTGCTTTTATATCTTTTTCCTACTTTTTTCTTACTGCACTTTTAACTTTTCCAGTTGTTTTTCTTTTTCTTCTTGTTCTCACAGTTTTATTTTAATTTATATTCATTCCTGTTACTGTCCTTCAAACGCTTCATAAATATTATACATATTAAAAGAAGAACTTCCAGGCCAAACACAGAATCCCTTCATCTGTTATTTCTTTTCCCCCTGTTCTGTTTTAGTTCTCATTAATTAATTCCATTTAATCCCTATTGTTCTTGAAATGTTTAATAAAAATTATAGATATATATATTTAAAAACAGGATATCCAGGTGAAATCACAGAGTTCTTATACATACAACTGTTTTTTTTAAATTCTCTTTTTCCTTGTTTCCTCTGTTCTGTTTTAGTTTATATTCATTCTTCTCATTGTCCTTAAAATATTTAAAATATTAATTAAATTAAATATTTTAATTAAATATTAAAAAAGCAAATTCCAGCACTCTTATTCATAAAAGCCTTTTCTATTATTTCTCATTTTCCCTTGTTTTTTTTGTTTCCTCTGTTCTATTTAGAACAGAACAATCTGGAACTAAATACACTCAAAACTGTTGAAATGGGGGTGGATTTTAGAAGAAACCCTCCCATACTTCCACCTCTTCCAATATTAGACAACACAGTATCAACAGTAGAGTCCTTCAACTTTCTAGGTTCTACCTTATTAGATTTAGATTAGATTAGATTTATTGGATTTATATACCGCCCTACTCCCGAAGGACTCAGGGCGGTGTACAGCCAACAATAAAAATACATACGTACAAAATTTAAAAACCAACTAAAAACAGATTAAATGAATTTGGCCCAGACAGAATTAAAACACCCCAATATAATTTAAAAATTTTAAAATTTGACACTAAAAACGGGGAGTGGTTAGGCCAGGCCCGCCTGGCGAAATAGAAAAGTCTTAAGAGCGCGGCGGAAGGTGGGCAGATCCGGGATCCTCCGTATCTCTGGGGGGAGCTCATTCCAGATAGTAGGTGCCCCCACAGAGAAAGCTCTCCCCCTGGGGGCTGCCAGCCGACATTGTTTGGCTGACGGCACCCGGAGGAGCCCCTCTCTATGAGAGCGTACTGGCCGGTGGGAGGCTATTGGTGGTAGTAGGCGGTCCTGCAAGTACCCAGGTCCTAAGCCATGGAGCACTTTAAAGGTAGTAACCAGGACCTTGAAGCGCACCCGGAAGACCACCGGGAGCCAGTGCAGCTCGCGCAGGAGAGGTGTCACATGGGTACGCCATGTCGCTCCCATCACCACCCGCGCGGCCGCACTCTGCGCCAGCTGGAGCCTCCGGGTGCTCCTCAAGGGGAGCCCCATGTAGAGAGCATTACAGTAGTCTAGACGGGAAGATCTCACGACCTAAAATGGACACCCAACATCAAAAACGTCATCAAAAAAGCACAACCGAGAATGTTCTTTCTGCGCCAACTCAGGAAGCTCAAACTGGCCAAGGAGCTGCTGATCTAGTTCTACAGAGGAATGATGGAGTCTGTCATTTGCACCTCCATAACTGTCTGGTTTGGCTCTGCAACCCAATAAGGCAGACACAGACTTCAACGGATAGTTAGAACTGCAGAAAAAACCATGGCTACCAACCTGCCTTCCATGGAGGACCTGTATCCTGCACGAGTCAAAAAGAGGGCTGGGAAAATATCTACAGACCCCTCACATCCTGGACATAAACTGTTTCAACTCCTACCCTCAAAAGGACGCTATAGAGCACTGCACCCCAGAACAACTAGACACAAGGACAGTTTTTTCCCCAACGCCATCACTCTGCTAATTCCCACAACACTGCAAATTAACTACTAAGACTGTATTACTATTCTTCTCACCCTTACTAGTGCATATCTCTTCCCAGTTATGGCGACATCCATCCATGTTGCTTGTATCTTTACAACTTACATTGTTTTTATTGTTTCCTAGTATGATTTGATTGCTTATTAGTATCCTATGACTATCACTAAGTATTGTATGTTATGATTCTTGATGAATATATTTTATTTTTTCTTTATGTACACTGAGAGCATATGCACCAAAGATAAATTCCTTGTGTGGCCAATCACACTGGGCCAATAAAGAATTCCATTCCATTCCGTCTATTCTAATTATTTCATATTCTATTCTATTCTATTCTATTCTATTCTATTCTATTCTATTCTATTCTATTCTATTCTATTCTATTCTATTCTATTCTATTCTATTCTATTCCATTCCATTCCATTCCATTCTCTATTCTATTCTATTCTATTAATTCCATTCCATATTTTCTATTCTGTTCTGTTCTGTTCTGTTCTGTTCTGTTCTGTTCTATTCTATTCTATTCTATTCTATTCTATTTTCTATTCTATTCTATTCTATTCTATTCTATTCTATTCTATTCTATTCTATTCTATTCTATTATTCTATTCTTTGTTCTAATTCTAATTCTAATTCTAATTCTAATTCTAATTCTAATTCTATTCTATTCTATTCTATTCTATTCTATTCTATTCTATTCTATTCTATTCTATTCTATTCATTCCATTCCATCTATTCTGATTATTTCAAATTCTATTCTGTTCTGCATTCTATTACATATATATATGTAATATTTCTTTATCAGCAAAATATAAATTTGATATATATATATGTATATATATATATAAACATATGCATATATATAATACACATTTTAAGAACGATAAGAATGAATATAGACTAAAATAGAACAGAGGAAATATATGTATGAACAAGGCTCACTCTCTCTCTCCCCCCTTATATTTTTTAATACAAATTTGCATATATTAAAAAAGCGACATCCAGGCAAAACACAGAGTCCTTCTTCCTACAAGATTTCAGCCCAGGCCAGCCATGAATCCCTGAGAGAAGAGGCTGAATCTCGAGGGAGGCCTCCCTTGGTCAGGACTTCTCTTCCAGGTCAACGGTGACATCCGGAGCAGGGCAAGAGGAAGAGAGCTGCTGCAGGATCTGGATGATCTTCTTGGGCGTCTTTGGAGGGCAGGTCCGAGAGCCCTGGAGATACCGCCGGGCGTGAAGGCAGAGATCGCGGGCAAACACCGGTTCCACCTAGAGAGCAAGCAGAAAGGGAGAGGAGACACTTGTCAGAGTATGCACAGGTCTATCATGTGTATCAAACCAGGAGCAAGTCAACAATCAACAGTGGTTTGTATCAAATAGTGGTTTTTATCTACAATAGGAATATAGGAATACTATACGTACACATGCTACCAGCAGTATGTAAACAAACAGCAATTACAGCAGGGAAGAAACTCGACGAACCAACCAACGTTCTAGCAGGGCCTCTTATTATTACAGAGGCTCTTAAAGGGATAACAGTCAAAAACCCTGCTGACTCATTCCCTTCATTGCATCAGCTGGTCAGCTCTCAAATTATCACCCTGACAACATTCCACATGTATCCTCAAGCTTCTCCAAAGTGAGAGGAGGGCCCAGAAGTTGCATCTTACTAACATGAAGATGACCAAGGGAGCCTCTCTAAAAAGCATGGTTACGGAGGAGAAGGAATCAATAATGTTGACTAGGAATGAAGCTATCTAAAAAGAGATCTAGCAGAGGGAAATAGACATATCTCAAGGTTACATAGCTACAGAGTCCAAGAGGGACCTGGGAGTCTTAGTGGACAACCAGTTCAATATGAACCAGCAATGTGGAGTGGCAGCCAAAAAAGCCAATGCAGTCCTAAATTGCATTAACAGAGGGATACAATCAAGATCAAGGGAGGTATTAATTCCACTCTATAAAGCCTTAGTAGGACCACACCTAGGACACTGCATCCAGTTTTAGTCACCACACTATAAAAAAGAAGTTGGGACTCTAGAAAAAGTGCAGAAAAGAGCAACCAGGATGATGGGGGACTGGAGGCTAAAACATATAAAGAACAGTTGCAGGAACTAGGCATGACTAGTCTAGTGAAGAGAAAGACCAGGGGAGACAGGAAAGCATCTTCCAATATTTGAGAGAGAGAAGGAAGGGGGTCAAGCTATTCTCCAAAGCATCTGAAGGCCAGACAAGGAATAATGGATGGAAGCCGAACAAGGAGAGATTCAACCTGGAAATAAGGAGAAATTTTCTGAGAGTGAGAATAATCCACCCATGGAATAGAAGTTGCCTTCAGAAGTTGTGGGAGCTTCATCCCTGGAGGCTTTCAAGAAGAGACTGGACTGCCATCTGTCAGAAATGGTGTAGGGTCTCCTGCTTGGGTGGGGGTTAGACTAGATGACCTACAAGGTCCCTTCTAACTCTGTTAGGTGCTCTCTGAGCTTGGTCAGTTGTTTCCAGAAGCTTCTGCAAAGGGGAAGAGATATCCAAGGATCTGCACGTTGTATGGTCTTCCTGGTGTTTCTTAGAAAAACACTTTCTGGAAAACTCAGTGCAACCGGAGCTCTTCTGTTGATATTGCAATGGCCCGCATCCCTGGCCAAAATTCCACACTGGATGAAACAATAAGGTAGTCCTCAACTTATGACCACAATTGAGCCAAAAACTTTGGCTAAGTGAGACACTTGCTAAGTGAGCTGTGTCCCATTTTACAACCCTTCTTGCCACCGTTCTTAAGTGAATCACTGCAATCAATGACACGGTTGTTAAGGGGATCACAGGACCCCGGGACACTGCGACCGTCATAAATGTGAACCAGTTGCCAAGCATCCGAGCTTTTATCACATGATTTGATGCAACTGTTGTGTGAAAAACGGTTGTGAAGTCACTTTTTTCAGGCCATTGTAACTTTAAATGGTCACTAAGTGAGTTGTTGTAAGTCGAGGACTACCTGAGGTCCACAATGTATGACCGCAATGGAACCTACCACATTGGTTGTTTGTTGTTACAGTTGTAAATTGGGTCATCCACGTGACCATCTCTATTTTACAACCTTTTTTGTGATGGTCATTAAATGAATCACCATAGTGAACCCACTGTTTGCTAAGTGGTGATTTTGCTGAAAACTATTAAGGAAATGCTGATTGTTGTAAATCACAGACATAAATGCAGGTTAGTAGTTGCCAAGTGTCCAGAATGCGATCATGTGACCGCAGGGGGAGGGGCGGCCATCAGAACTGGGTTTGAAATCTCTTTTGGGGCAGTCCGTTGTAACTTCAAATGGTTGCTAAGCAACTGGTTGCAAATCGAGGATTACCGACATAGAATTCCTTCCATGAAACACTTAGTGGCCCATGAAACTAATCGCAAGACTTTGTGTCTTCCCACTGGCCAGCGGGCGCGAGCAGTAGCCAATCACTGCTTGAAAAATATGCTCCCTGCAGCCTGCCTAGGAAGCAAGTTGTGCAGTAAAGAGAGAGAGAGAGGCCTGTTTTTTTGAGCCTCTCTTTCTCTCCATCTCTGTATCCAGGAGAATCGGAGATTAAAAACGGGGTCATGGACGTGTGTTAGATGTTTTCAAAACACAACTCATTGGATGGAGTTACTTAAACCCTGAATGTCGAGGGTTTGAGGATTAACTGGTCACTCCACTGACCCACTTTGATGTTTCTGCAATTCACAAACCCTCCATTAACCTGGTTAAGTCAGGAAAGGTGGTGGCTCAATGGGACCCTTCGTGGTCGCCAAAATATTCACCTGGGCCGTAATGAACCTGTGGAGCTTCTGGTTGGGAACAGGCGGAAATTCTTCTCCAAAGCAGAGGTCGATGTGGTACTGCGGTAGCGGCTTTCCGTGACTGAGGAAACCTCGTAACTCTGGGAGAAACACAAAAGAGTTTTTAAGGATTTTTCTTGATCAAAAAACATTTAATTATATTGAGTTGAGAAGTTAAAAACATGGACCATTTTTTTTGCGAGAAATGGAAAGAAATGAAATTTTCATCCTGGGAATTGATTAGAATTATATGGGAGTACAGGAATAATATAGACTAATATCGGACTCTTCAAGACCCAGATGGCGTTGGCCCCCCAATTTCTGTAAATCCCCCTCCCTCACGCTAGCATTACCATGAGCATCACAGGTGCCAGAAGGCACTACCGTCACCGGGAGTGCCGCAGGATCCTACTATCACAGCAAGCACCACGCACACACTACCATCCCGTAAGCGTGCTACTGTCACTGTGAGTGGTGCATGCGCACAACCATCGCACTCATGGCCCTGTTCATGCACGCACATGTATGCGTAAAGGCATCGCCCCCCCTTCTTTGGGCCGCCAATCCAGAAAGGTTGGAGAACTCTCTTCTAATCTCCCCAAGCGAAACCTGAAGTGAGCAGATCTGGACTCACCCTGGAGGAATTGTTGCGTGTCCAACAGCCAATAGGTTTTCTCCCTCTCCAGCTTGTTGGGCTGGTCCTTGTGGGGTGCCAGAGGCCCCTTCCAGTACACCCGACTCTGGCATTGGCGTTTCATGAAGACTCCTTCTGGAGCTACCCAAAGGAGCACCCCACGATTCAGGTGAGGGAGCAACTTCTTCAAGACCCAGATGGCCTTGGGCCCCCAGTTTTTGCAGCTCAGGATATCCAGAGAAGGGAATTGGATTTCTTCCATGCCGCTTGGACCATACAGGTCATCGTTCTCTGCCACCACCGGCTGGTAGGTGATCCGGCAACCTTCTGCTACGCTTGTCGTCATCTCTTTCACTAGCACATCGCAATAGTAGAGGCGAACATGAAGGCAGCAATCTGGAAGGGGTTAAAAGGCCAGCGAGAATCAGAAATTGACACCATGATGTAGTTATGGAGTCTGTAAAGCCATATGACTCGTTTGGCTTGAAAGCAGAATCACAGAATTCTACGACTGGAAGGGACCTTGGAGGTCTCCTTGTCCAGCTCTCCTCTCAAGGCAGGAGCCTTATACCTGATCTGTCCCCCTCTACAGATACCCACAAAAACACAGCCAGTCGAGGGTTAAAGAAGCACTTGGCACACACCCCAGTTCTTATCTCTAACTTGGCAGCGATATGCACACTGTCTGCCAAGTGCTTTAATAGTACACAGAAAGAAAATCACAACAAATATTCAGCAAAGTCTCTGATCAGCTTCAGCTTTTAGCTCCAATGACTACCCGATTGAGTATTTGTTCGTCACAGAGATCATTTACCACCACCCTGTCTTATATAGTCTCTGGGTGTGGTCCAGTGACTCATTGGTCCTGTGACTCAAGTCCAGTGACTCAGGTCTATTCCCTCGTACGTCTCCTCAGCTGCTGTAAGCGCTTATCTCGCCTTCTTTGACGTGCGTCCAGGAATGACGTCTCTCCCTCACTCTCATCTGAGACACCTGTTTCCCCACTACTTTGCTCTCTTTCAGCTGGCACCTGAGACGGTGCCAGAGGGGTGGGGGCTGGGAGATCTGGCTGGCTCCTCTTCCTCATGCTCAGAGCTTCCTTCCTCCAATGGGATAGGCTCAGAGGACGGGGCCACAACAATACCATCCCAGTCAAATGGTTATCCAATCTGTTTTTTTGTTTTTTTTTAAAGCCTTCGGCTTTTGAAAGCACCCACAACTCTGGGAGTTAAGCCCTTCTGATGATTACAAGTAGTCCTCTATTTATGACAATTGAACCCAAAACTTCTGTTGCTAAGCGAGACAGCTGTTAAGTAAGTTTTGTCCCATTTTACAAGCTTTCTTACCACAATTCTTAAGCAAATCCCTGCCGTTGTTAAGCTAGTAACAAGGTTGTTAAGTCAATCTGGCCACTTAAGGAGATCACATGACCCCGAGACACTGCAACCGTCATAAATGTAATTCATTCGTCAAGCATCTTGTTATGGCCCGTCAGTGGCCTGTGCAGCTCGTAGCTGATTCCGACAGCGAGGAGGCTGGTGTGGTGCTGCGCCAGCAGCCTGTGCAGCTGGCGCTTGAGTCGGACAATGAGGAGGCTGGAGAAGAGGTGGTGCCAGAGGCGGGGACTCAGCCAGGGCCTTCAGAACCTCCAGAAGCTCCCTTAAGTGAAGAGGAAGAAGAGGAGGAGCCTTTTCTCAATGCACGGGCGCGCAGAACTGCCAAAAGACAGGAGTGGCTCCTCTTGAGGAGGTCTCCTCAAGAGTAAGGCTTGGTGCTAATTGGCCACTCCCTTCGCCTATTTAAGGAGGAACGCCGACTGAAGCAATTTGCAGGGAACAACTTCGTTCATTCTCCTTCGCGTCCTGATCTTAGTTCTCTTATCAGTTTCCTGCAAATTGCTTCTGGGCACTCTGCCAACCCTAGTAAGATTACGATTATTTATTCTTTGGATTCTTCTAGGCTGCTAAGAAAGTTAATTAACAGCCTTTGTTTGAAAAAGACTGATTTAATTTAGTAAACTAAGGTTTGTACAGACTTTGTGTGTGCTGCGTTCTTCGGGGTCCGTAGCTGGGGCAGCACACATCTGAATTTTGATCACGTGACCACGGGAATGCTGAACACGTATGACCATTGCAACATCCCCATGGTCACATGAACAAAATCCGGCCACTTGGCAACTGACACTGATATTTATGACAGTTGCAGTGTAAAAACTGGGCCCTCAGTCACTTTTCTCAGTGCCGTTGTAACTCTGAACGGTCACTAAATGAACAGTTGCAAGTTGAGGACTATCTTTTGCAAACATACATGCTGATCTAAGTTTTTAGTTCATCCCTGGGAAGGTCAGTCTTTGCGGCTACGAATGGTGGACTGAATGAAGGCATTTAATCAATTAATCAATCAGCGTTTTTATTGTTGCATTTAGCTAATTTTTTTGTAAACTGCTCCAACTTGCAAACTTCCTTTCTCCAAAGGAAGAAGAAAATAAATAGTTCTTCGAATCAATTGCAACTTCTCTCTCTCTCTCTCTCTCTCTCTCTCTCTCTTGGTCTTTCTGTGTTTTGTTTTGCTTTCCCTGGTCAATGATATGGAACGACTTTGTGCCACCCTTCCCAATCACACCTCTCTGTGCCTCCCATCCTAAAGCCAACCAGCCCCGACCCAGCTTAGCTTTTCCAAGCTTAGGCTCTGGTCAACGAGGTGCTGAACAGGAAGCGGTAAAGAAATTCTCAAAACCAACACCTCTCCTACCTGAATTGATACTTTTGCTGGGGACAAACTGTGAACTGGGACTAATGAAAGCCCGGTTTGGAAGCTGGTAGATCTGTGGTGGAGCCCAAGTGTGGAAAAAACCTTTCACCTGACACCCTGTGGAGCAAAGCACAACAAACGTTAAGAGTTGTTTGACTGACGTGCTAATTGCATTTATCCACTTTGGCCGAATCCATTCTGATGGGTTTGTAGAAAATCCTGAAGTAATTCCGGGAGCAGATTTTCCTGCCGGCTTCCCCAGAAAGTCATTGGGGAAGCCAATGGGGATTTTTTAGGATCCAAGCTTCGTTTCGCCAGATCGGCACAGGAGTTTCCTTCTGCCTCCTCCTTCCTAAGTAACTCTTTTCTCTCCATCTGCTTAACGGCCACACGGTTGCTTAATGACTGCAACTGGGTGAGCCAGGATTGCGGTCGTTGTGCAAAGAAGTCACGTGGGCATCTTATTTAACAACTGCTTGACTTAGCAACTGAGATTCTGGTCCCAATGAATCGAGGACTACCTATACTGTAAATCTCCAGAAGGAGATTGTGATCCTGGAATACCCACTTTGTTGGTGCATTATTGTTTTTGTTGTTCCACTCCATTGTAGCATACAAACCCACCCTAGATCAGACCTCATTAAACATACAGTGCTGTTTATTTTCATTTTTGTATTTATTTGAATCCCTCCTTGAGCAGTTATTAAAAGTGCTGTATTGCAGGAGAATTCTGCCGCAAACTGTCAGCAGTTCGATCCTGACCGGCTCGAGATTGACTCAGCCTTCCATCCTTTTGAAGTGGGTAAAACAAGGACTCAGATTGTTGGGGGCAAGAGGCTGACTCTGTAAACAATTTAGAGAGGGCTGTAAAGCACTGTAAAGCGGTATATAAGTCTACTGTAAGTGCTATAACTTTTTTTTTACAAGTAACTCAAGGCAGTGCTCCATAATTTTTCAACCAAAAGATGCAGAGAAGCCCTCATTCCTACCTTACCCTGGAGATCTGCACTGCTCAGCTTTGTAAACTACTTAGAGGGGGCTGTAAGTCACTGTGAAGCAGTATGTAAGTCTAAGCGCTATTGCTATTCCTTCCTTCCTAGCTGTGGTGGCGCAGTGACTAATTCACTGCTCACTGCCAGCAGTTTGATCCTGACCAGCTCAAGGTCGACTCAGCCTTCTGTCCTTCTGACATTGGTAAAATGAGGACCCAAATTGATGGGGCAAGAGGCTGACTCTGTAAACAATTTAGAAAGGGGTGTAAACCACTGTGAAGCGGTATATAAGTCTAAGTGTTATTGCTATTGCTAGCTTCCTTCCTTCCTAGCTGTGGTGGTGCAGTGCAGTGGTTAAAATGCAGTATTGCAGGCTGGCTGTGCCCACTGCCAGCAGTTCAATCCTGACCAACTGGCTCAAGGTTGACTCAGCCTTCCATCCTTCCAAGGTAGGTAAAACGAGGACCCAGATTGTTGGGGGCAAGAGGCTGACTCTGTAAACAATTTAGAGAGGGCTGTAAAAGCACTGGAAACGGAGGTGGCCAGAATTACTCTGGCACACATGTGGAAACAGATCAATACACCACCTGAAGAAATAGTAATTAAAAAGATCCTCGAATGTGCTGAAATGGATAAAATGACAATGGAGATTAAAGAAAGAGATGATTCAGACTACTATAAAGTATGGAATAGATTCTATACGTGGCTAGAAAATAGAAATCAAAACAAGAAACAAGACTGTACATTGAAATATGATTAATTGGAATCTAAGAGTATTGAATACTGGTAAGGATAAAATATTGACTATATTAATTAAATAGGATGTAAGTATATGTAACAATTTAGTACCTAAGAATGCTCAACAAAAACAAGAGAATGATTAGGAAGGTTGAATTTAAAAGTAAAGATAATCGTTGATGCAGAAAGTTGTAAAATATTATATAATGTTATTACGTTTTCTATTTTACCGTTCGGCGTATGTGTAAGTTATTTTTTTCTTTTTTCTTGTCTTTTTCTATTATGTTTTTGGTTTTAAAAATGTAAAATATTAAGAAATATGTAAAAATTATTTTTTTAAAAAAAAGCACTGGAAACGGTATATAAGTCTAAGTGCCGTTGCTCTTTGTACAAATAACTCAAAGCAATGCACTATCATGATCATGCCCTCAAAATGAATCTCCATAAATGCTTCAATCAGAGATGCAGAGAAGCCCTTGCTTCCACCTTACCCTGGAGGTCTCCACTCCTCAGCTTCTGGGGGACCAAAGCACCCCCTGGGTCATTTTGCGTTTTCCCATCAGGTTCCGAAGATGGTTTGGCCTAGAAAGAAAGGAAAGAAAAGTGGTTGAAATTGGGAAGAAGGCACCTAAATGCGTATTCTGGAATTTTGTGGTGGAGGGGGTCAAGCTATTTTCCGGAGGGCCAGACAAGGAATAATGGATGGAAACCGATCAAGGAGAGATTCAACTTGGAAATAAGGAGAAATTTTCCGACAGTGAGAACAATCAACCCATGGGACAGAAGTTGCCTTCAGAAGTTGTGGGAGCTTCATCCCTGGAAGCTTTCAAGAAGAGACCGGACTGCCATTGGTCATAAATGGTGTATGGTCTCCTGCTTGGGGAAAGAGGGCTGGACTAGATGACCTAAAAGGTCCCTTCCAACTCTGTTAATTTGTAAAGGATATTGAGACTCTAGGAAGAGTGCAGAGAAGAGCAACCAAGAGGATTAGGGGACTGGAGGCTCAAACATACGATGAATGGTTGCAGGACCTGGGCCTGGCTAGTCTAGTGAAGAGAAGGACCAGAGGAGACAGGAGAGCATCTTCCAATATTGGGGGCGCTGCCACAGAGATGAAAGGGTCAAGTTATTTTCTAAAACACCCGAAGGCCAGACAAGGAACAATGGATGGAAACTGATCAAGGAGAGATTCAACCTGGAAATAAGGAGGAATTTTCCGACAGTGAGAACAATCAACCGATGGAACAGAAGTTGCCTTCAGAAGTTGTGGGAGCTTCATCACCGGAGGCTTTCAAGAAGAGACCGGACTACCATCGGTCAGAAATGGTGTAGGCTCTCCTGCTTGGGGTTGGACTAGATGACCTCCAAGGTCCCTTCCAACTCTGTTAATCTCTAAACCCCGAGCAAGAGGGTGTTAAAAGCTTGGAGTCCTTATAGTGTTGAAAGCAATGGAGACATTCCTCTGCCTCCTACCCCCTCCTCCCGGAATTCCTGAAGCTTGTCAATCTTTCTTCAAGTTTAACCCTAGGCAAGAACGATCCATGACTCCATGGTTAGCCTGAAATATAGTTTTACTAAAGTCAAGTGGAGCGTAAGCAGTCCTTGACGTGCGACCATCATTGAGCCCAAAATTCATGTTGCTAAGCGAAACATTTTTTTAAAATAGTTTTTTAAATTAGTTTATAATATAGCTTATGAAGAAAATATAAAAGTAAATAGTAAGGAAAACAGGAAAGGGAAAAGGGAAAAGTGAGGGGAAAGAAAAAGAGGGGGGGAAGGCATTTATTTATGTATTTATTTATTTATTTATTTATTATTTAAATTTTTATGATCAGTAAAAATATTAGGAAAGAATTAAAATACCTAATACTCCACATAATTACGGCAGAAAGATTGGCATTCGCTCAGCTTTGGAAAAACGGATCAAATTCCAATGGAACAATTAATAATCCAAAAAAATCTACAATTGCGTTGAAATGGACAGGTTAACACAGGAATTAAAAAAATAAGGTAGACTCGAAGTATTACATAGTATGGAATAAATGGCATGAATGGATAAAACAAAAACAAAGTTTGTAAGACGATAAAATTAACAACCCCAAACCGCCAATAACATATATGTATATAGATAATATATATTGTAGCTAGTAATAAAATATTATGTATTTTCTATTTAGCTTTTTTCTTTTATTTTTTCTTTTTCTGTTTATATTACTTTTTCATCACTTTAATGTATGTAGTTAAATTTGATATTTTATCTTTTTATACCCAATAAAGATTATTTAAAAAGAAATAATAATAAATTTTTATACCGCCCTTCTCCCGAGGGACTCAGGGCAGAGTACAGCCACAATAAAACAACATATATCACAAAATTTAAAAAGGTTTCAAACGTATTAAATAATTTGGCCCCAAATTAAAAACTCAAAAACTAAAAACCCCCCCATTCAAATTCATTATTTAGCCAGCCTAGCCTGTTGGAGAAGTAACATCAGCATTGACTTCCGACTCCCTTTGATGCCGTAGAATAAGGCATTAACCTCAAATCTCAACTTTTTACTTAATACTTAATTAAGTAAATACTTAATTAAAGTAAATACTTAATACTTAATCGTATTAAGTAGCCATTTCTGTAACAACAGATCTATCTCATCGGTAAACCCCAAAATCAAAGTTTCTCTTTTTTTTTCTACCTCGAGCGCAAAGTCCAGAAGAGGTTTCCAAGTAGACATAAAAATATTTGTATTTTTCCCCCCCGCTGATCAAAGCAGTCAGTTTAACCATCTCTGCTAACTTCATCAGTTTTTGCAGCCATTGTGGAGAATCGAGGTGACCTTCGCTAAGCGAAACATTTGTTCCGTGAGTAAAGTTTTGACCCGTTTTACTTTTATTTTCCCCCCACGGTTGTTAAGCGAATCATTGCAGCTGTTGAAGTTAGTAACCCGGTTGTTAAGTGAATCTGCTTTCCTCGTTGACTTGGCTCGTCAGACGGTCGCAAAAGGGGGGGTCAGGTGACCTGGGGACATTGCAACCGTCATAAATGTGAAACAGTTGCCAAAGTATTGACCTTTTGGTCGCGTGACCATGAGGATACTGCAACGGTTGTAAGTGTGAAAAATGCTCATGAGTCACTTTTTTCAGTAACGTGACCCATTCAATTTACAGTCACTAAATGAACTGTAAATTGAGGACTACCCATCCAATAAGGCAAAGTCAGGTCTGAGGTTCCCAGGCCAGTTCCTTAGTAAAATGCCCCCTGTTCCCCACAGCTGCCCCCCCCCCAATTACTCCTCTTGTGTCCAAATATATCACGTGAAGTGTTGATACCGCTTTATAAGGCCTTGGGAAGGCCACACTTGGAATCCTGCATCCAGTTTTGGTCGCCACGATGTAAAAAAGATGTGGAGACTCTGGAAAGAGTGCAGAGAAGAGCAACAAAGAGGATTAGAGGACTGGAGGCTAAAATGTATGAAGAACGGTTGCAGGAACTGGGTAGGTCTAGTCTTATGAAAAGAAGGACCAGGGGTGACATGATAGCATCTTCCAATATCTCAGGGGCTGCCCCAAAGAAGAGGGAGTCAAGCTCTTCTCCAAAGCCCCTGAAGGCAGAACAAGAAGCAATGGGTGGAAATTAATCAAGGAGAGAAGCAACCTGTAACTAAGGAGAAATTTCCCTGACAGTGAGGCCAATTAACCAGTGGAACAACTTGCCACCAGAAATTGTGACTGCTCCATCACTGGAGGTTTTTAAGAAGAGATTGGAGGTCTTCCTTTCTCGATCGGTTAAGTCTTTTCGCTATTTTGGAATCGTTCCGTGGCCTGAGAAGCCACGCCATGGCTCAGAAAAATAAGACCACCCATTCCCCACTGGAATCTCTGCACGCAGCTGCAAACTATATTCCGCTTTTCCAAAACTTTTTCATGCGCCATAGAAAAATCCCAGCATGGAGGAAATTTATACCAGGAGCTGTCGCCGATTTGACAGCAGATAAACCATTCCATTCCATTGTGTTATCTCATCTCTTCTCTTCTCTTCTCTTCTCTTCTCTTCTCTTCTCTTCTCTTCTCTTCTCTTCTCTTCTCTTCTCCTCTCCTCTCCTCTCCTCTCCTCTCCTCTCCTCTCCTCTCCTCTCCCCTCCTCTCTGATTCCATTCCATGTTCTATTCTGTATTATACAGTATTCTGCATTCTCTTCTCTTCTCTTCTCTTCTCTTCTCTTCTCTTCTCTTCTCTTCTCTTCTCTTCTCTTCTCTTCTCTTCTCTGCTCTTCTCTTCTCTTCTCTTCTCTCATTCCATTCCATTCCATTCCATTCCATTCCATGTTCTGTTCTGTATTATACACTATTCTGCATTCTCTTCCCTTCCATATCTTCTCTTCTTCTCTTCTCTTCTCTTCTCTTCTCTTCTCTTCTCTTCTCTTCTCTTCTCTTCTCCTCTCTTCTCCTCTCCCATTCCATTCCATTCCATTCCATTCCATATTCTATTCTGTATTATACACTATTCTGCATTCTCTTCCCTTCCATATTTTCTCTTCTTCTCTTCTCTTCTCTTCTCTTCTCTTCTCTTCTCTTCTCTTCTCTTCTCTCTTCTCTTCTCTTCTCTTCTCTTCTCTTCTCTTCTCTTCTCCTCTGCTCTCCTCTCCTCTCCTCTTCTCGTCTCCTCTCCAATTCCATTCCATGTTCTATTCTGTATTATACACTATTCTGCATTCTCTTCCCTTCCATATTTTCTCTTCTCTTCTCCTCTCCTCTCCTCTCCTCTCCTCTCCTCTCCTCTCCTCTCCTCTCCTCTCCTCTCCTCTCCTCTCCTCTCTTCTCTCCTCTCCTCTCCCATTCCATTCCATTCCATTCCATTCCATTCCATTCCATTCTGTATTATACACTATTCTGCATTCTCTTCCCTTCCATATTTTCTCTTCTCTTCTTCTCTTCTCTTCTCTCCTCTCCTCTCCTCATTCAAACCAGTTGTTTTCAGAACAGCCATCCTTGGAATGCAGTTGCATTCTTTTCTGTGGCCGGCTGTCCTTGAGGTGTTGTCTCCAGCTGGCACAAAGCAGTTTGGAGTTCCCCTTTACCCAAACAGCTTCCCTTCCCTTCCCCCCTCCCCAAGGCTACGGCAGGCTGGCATCGAAGCAAGGCAGAAGCGGGAGCAAGGTGGCAGATCTGATGAAGGCTTTTTCTGGCTGTTCCCTTGAAAAGGGAGACAGCCTGGGAAGATTCTTGTCAACATGCAAGCAGCAATAGAGAAGCACAGGGCAACTCTGGGTTCTTGTGCTGGTAGTACGGTAGTTCCAGATTTAAAGTTGCTATTTTCATCATTAGGGAAGCTGAATTTTAAAAGAAAAATCCAGAGCAGAAACTTCCCGTTCGAGGCAGAAATAATCTCAGAGGAAGGCTCTGTTGTTAGGGTACAAAAAGTCCCATCCCATCCATCCCTCACTTGGCAAAATAACGGCTGCTATTTATGTTTTAAAGCAGGGGTCTGTCTCCAACCTTGGCAACTTTAAGACTTGTGGACTTCAACTCCCAGAGTTCCTCAGCCAGCTTTGCTGGCTGAGGAACTCTGGGAGTTGAAGTCCACAAGTCTTAAAGTTACCAAGGTTGGAGACCCCTGTTTTAAAGCCATGCAGCGAAGACTGATGAGATTTTAATTTTGGTATCCACCGTGCAAATTGTGTTTATTTTGATTCAATTTAGGTCATCGTTAATTCAATTAATGAGGACCCCGTTTGTGGGGGCAATAAGCTGACTTTGTATAAAATATACAAAAATATGAAGGCTATTGCTCAACACATTGTAAGCTGCCCTGAGTCTCCGGAGAAGGGCGGCAAATAAATCAAATTAAAAACAGAAGAAGGAAGGAAGGAAGGAAGGAAGGAAGGAAGGAAGGAAGGAAGGAAGGAAGGAAGGAAGGAAGGAAGGAAAGAAAGAAAGAAAGAAAGAAAGAAAGAAAGAAAGAAAGAAAGAAAGAAAGAAAGAAAGAAAGAAAGAAAGAAAGAACATTCAGCTGCCTGCAATTACTGTAAGTTCAAATCTCACCAGGCTGAAGGTTGACTCAGCCTTCCATCCTTTCTAAGGTAGGTCAATTGAGGACCCAGTTTGTGGGGGCAATAAGCTGACTTTGTATAAAATATACAAAAGTAGGAAGGCTATTGCTTAACGCATTGTAAGCCGCCCTGAGCCTCCGGAGAAGGGCAGCATATAAATCAAATTTTAAAAAAAATATTAAAGAAAATAAAGGTAAATTCACCACCCAGAGTCACTGGTTGGGATGGGCAGCAATTGAAATGGGGGGGGGGGGGAGGGAGGGGAATAGAGAGAGAGAGAGAAAGAGGGAGGAAAGAAGGGGAGGGAGGGAGAAGAAGGCAGGAAGGAAAAGGAAAGAAGGAGGGAGGGAAGGAAGGAAGGGAGAAAGGGAGGGAGGGAGGAGGGAGACTAGAAGGAAGGGAGGGAGGGAGGGATAAGAAAGGGAGAAAGGAAGAAGAGGAAGGAAGGAAGAAGGGAGGGAGGGAGGGAGGGAAGAAAGATACAGGCTGGCTTTTCAAGCAGAGTATTCTTCGAAATCTACATCGTGATACCTTTAAAACAGCAGACTCCATGTTTATTCATTCATTCCACAGTCAAAATGTCATCCCAGCTATCACCTTTTCCTAAATGCTGGCTGGGGAATTCTGGGAGTTGAAGTCCACACGCCTTCCAGATGCCAAGTTTGAGAAACATACATGCATACAGACAGACAGACAGACAGACAGACAGACATAACCCCGATCGATGCTTGTTTGCCAAACCAAGTTAAGGCAAAAGCATGCAAATATTCCTCCCCATTATCTACCATCCTCCCCAGCTGCTTGGTGCAGCTGAGCAGAGATCTCTTTGAGTAGGAATCTGTTCGGATGATGTTTACAGGCTCTGAAGAGATCCCACTCAGGTGCTTACCTTGCTTGACAAGCCATGGCCTGCCGTCACTTCAGATGCTGGTGCCAAGGGGCGTTTCGACTGCAGAGGAGTCTCCATTCCACTTTCCTTCTCTGGAAACGACGATAGGAAAGAGACAAAAGGTTGATTCGCACAAACACCACCACCACCACCCCGACTAAGCTAACACCAACTTGGAGTAGAGTAGGTTTAATATTTTGTTTATGGTGGGCAGGCGGGGCGGGTGAGAGGGCGGAGCCAGCCAGAGGTGGTATCTGCCAGTTCGGCGAACCAGTTAAAATTTCCGCTACCAGTTCGCCTCTAGTCACCTCTAGTTGCCATGACGTAAAACAGATGTGGAGACTCTAGAAAGAGTGCAGAGAAGAGCAGCAAAGAGGATTACGGGACTGGAGGCTAAAACGTACGAAGAATGGTTGCAGGAACTGGGTAGGTCTACTTTAATGAAGAGAAGGACCAGGGGAGACATGATAGCAGTGTCCCGATATCTCAGGGGCTGCCCCAAAGAAGAGGGAGTCAAGCTATTCTCCAAAGCACCTGAGGGCAGGACAAGGAGCATTAGATGAAAACCCGTATTTTTCGGCATATAAGATGCACTTTCTCCCCCCATCCACCAAAAGTGGGTGGAAATGTCTGTGCACCTTATAAAGCTAATGTTGCCGAAGCCCCCCCACCCTCAGCCTCTGCCTCATAGCAATTTGCCTCCTTATAGCAAACTGCCTGTCAGCTTCAGCACAGCCTGATTTATCACAAGCAGCTGATTGGCAGTTAGATCGGCCTCCTCGATTACCGCCAGGAAGTATTCCTGTTCCAGGCTGCAGGGATCGCTGTTGCCCATTGCCACTGCCTACACGCACCCCATTTTAGGCCTCCATGCATCCCATTTTCGGCTCGTTCCAGGCCCTGAGGTTTGCCGGCACCGCCTATCGCCGCCAAATGGTGGCAGAGGTGATTGGCGGTGATCCCGCCGCCTGGAACAGGCCAAAAACGGGACATGCGGAGGTTGAAAATGGGGCTCGCAGAGGCCAAAAATGGGGCGCGCATAGGCGGCAATGGGTGGCGGCAATCCCCTCAGCCTTGGAACGGCTGATCGGCAGTATTCCGGGAGGCCAATCCAACTGCCAATCAGCTGCTTCCCCCTCGCTTTTGGCACACGATGGGCCTGATAGGTGTGTTTTTTTGCTCTCTCCAGGCTCCAGAGGCTTTCTAGGAGCCTGGGGAGGACAAAAACGGCCTTTCCCCCCCCTGGAGGCCCTCCAGTGGCCAGAAACGGCCCATTTCCCAACTTCTGGTGGGACTGGAAGGGCCGTTTTTCACCCTCCCCAGACTCCAGAGGCTTTCTAGGAGCCTCGGGAGGGCGAAAGCGGCCTTCCCCCCCCACACACACCCCGGAGGTCCTCTAGAGGCCAGAAACAGCCCATTTCTCGACTTCCGGTGGGCCCAGAAGGCCCGAAAATCAGCTGGCCAGCTGGAGCTGAGCTGGGGCAATGCTCAAGTGCCCATGGATATGGCTCTGCGTGCATAGGTTCTCCATCATGGCTCTATACTATTCCAGACAAATGGCTACCCAATCTCTTCTTAAAAACCTCCACTGTTGAAGCACCCACAGCTTCTGGAGGGAAGCCGTTCCTTTCATTAATTGTCCTCACTTCTCCTTAATTCCAGGTTGAATCTCTCCTTGGTCAGTTTCCATCCCTTATTCCTTGACTGGCCTTCAGGTGCTTTGGAGAATAGCTTGAGCCCCTTCCTCCTCTCTGGGGCAGCCCCTCAAATTTTGGAAGATGCTCTCCTGTCTCCCCTGGTCCTTCTCTTCACTAGACCAGCCATGCCCAGTTCTTGCAACTGTTCATCGCATGTTTTAGCCTCCAGTCCCCTCATCATCCTGGTTGCTCTTCATCCTTGCCTTTTGGAATTCTAAATCTAATACTTTCATGTTTAACTCTTTTATATGCACATTATCCTCTACGAGGGAGCTGAACGGTTTTAAAATTTGATAGGTCAGTAGGAAGGCAGATAGACCGACAGATAATATAGGTGACAGAGAGATAAAATAGGTAGGCTGTTAGATAGACAAATTAGATAAAAATATAGAGAGGGAGAGAGAGAGAGAGACAGCCAGGCAGCCAGACAGATAAAACATAGATTCACAGGGCTGGAAGGGACCTTGGAGGTCTTCTAGTCCAACCCCAGCTCAAGCAGGAGATCTTATATCAATTGAAACAAATAGCTGCCCAATGGTGTTAGGTGACACCAGCTGCCTGCAATTACTGCAAGTTCGAATCTCACCAGGCTCAAGGTTGACTCAGCCTTCCATCCTTCCGAGGTAGGTAAACTGAGGACCTGGATTGTGGGGGCAATAAGCTGACTTTGTATAACACCGCTTGGGGGGGGGCAAAAGCCCTACTAAGCAGGTATATACAAAAGTATGAAGGCTATTGCTTAATGCATTGTAAGCCGCCCTGAGTCTCGGAGAAGGGCGGCAGATAAATCAAACCAATAAATAAATAAATAAATAAATAAATAAATAAATAAATAAATAAATAAATAAATAAATAAATAAATAAATAAATAAATAAATAAGATAAATCATTGACAGACAGACAGATAGACAGATGATGGATGGATGTACAGGGAGAAATTCACAACTAATTAATTCAATTTTATTCCCATCAGATGTCACCATTAGAACCGCAGAAAAAACAATTACTCCCAACCTGCCTTCCATGGAGGACCTGTATCCTGCACGAGTCAAAAAGAGGGCTGTGAAAATATCTACAGACCCCTCGCATCCTGGACATAAACTGTTTCAACTCCTACCTTCAAAAGGACGCTATAGAGCACTGCACCCCAGAACAACTAGACACAAGGACAGTTTTTTCCCCGAACGCCATCACTCTGCTAAACAAATAATTCCCTCAACAAACTATTCACTAAATCTGCACTACTATTAATCTTCTCATTGTTCCTCATTTCCTCCCATTTATGAGTGCATGACTGTAACCTCGTTGGTATCCTTAAGATTTATATTAACTGTTTCCCTATGACTATCATTAAGTGTTGTACCTTATGATTCTTGATGAATGGATCTTTCCTTTTAGGTCCACTGAGCGGGTATGCACCAAGACAAATTCCTTGTGTGTCCAATCACACTTGGCCAATAAAGAATGCTATTCTATTCTATCAAACTACCTTTTGGTCCCAGCCCTCAATCTCCTGGAGGGCAGTCCCCCCTCCATCACCCCAAAAGCAAGCCAAACTCCCTTTTTATTTCCAGATTCAGCCTCTTTTGAGGGGGGGGGGGAGGCAACTGCAAATAGGAGATAGACTAGCATGCAGAATTGATCCGGCCGATTTCAGGGGGACCCCCGGGAGGGAGACCCTTGGAGCCATCACACACCCCCCGCAAGGTCCTGAGCCTATGCTCCTGTCTCCAGCTGGGGATGGGGGGAGGGGGGAAAGAACTCCCTTCCCATGCCCCCTCCCCTGGGGTTTTTTGTCCTACCTGTGTCTTCTTGGGCCACTTCGGGAGAGACCACCTGGTAGACTTTGTAAGGCTCCGAGGCCTCCAAGAGACTTTTCTCGGGCACCTCTTTAAAATCGGGGCTTTTGTTCAGGGCGCAGCGGAGACGCGTTTTCCAGACGGAGGGGTCGGCTTGATCCAACCCTTCCCGGTACTTGCCCTTGTAGACTGCCCAGGCCTGCGGGGAGGGGGGGGGGGAAGAGGGGGATGGAGGAAAGGAGGAGGAAGGGGCTGTCAGTCAGCGCAGGCAGAGACCCCCGCCAAGACCCCCACCCCACCCCATCCTCTGCAACTGCTCTCCATTCCCCAGCCAGCCGGGGAAGGGCGCCTCTTGGATACCCGGGGCGGGCGGGGGGAGGGAGACCCAGGTGGGGGTCCCCGACCCCCACCCCTCCGACCGCGTCGTACCTTGAAGAGCGCCGCGTCCTCCCACTCGCGGTAGTCCTGCTTAGCGGCGTGTTTCCAAGGGATGCGGAAGAGCGTTTTCTGCCCGTCCACCCAGCGCAGTCCCGGATAGCGACCGCTCTCCACCTGGGCCAGCAGCCACTCCTTCAGCCGCATGGGCTGCGGCGCCCCGGCCATGTGGCGCTGCTGCCTCGCCTCCCCTTCCTCGGGAGGACCCCTCGGGGGGAATTGAGGGCTGAGAGCCGGCCGAGCCGAAAGTCCCCGCCGCTCCTGGAAAAGGCGAGCGAGCTGGAAAAGCGGCCACCAGCACCGTCCGCGGGGAAAGCGAAAGGCGAGCGGCGGCGGCGGCGTCACTTTCACTTTCGTTTTCTCTTTCGCTCTCGCTTCCCTTGGCGTGCAGGGCGGCCGGAGGGCCTCGTCGAATCCGAGGGCTGCAAGGGGACCTCGGAGGTCTTCTAGCCCAACCCCAGGAGGGGCTCAGCGGGAGGGAACCGAGTAGTAGTTGCCCAAGCTCTTAAAAAGCCTCCTCCAGGGCTGGGAGCGGCAGCCGCGAGTTCCCAAGGCCGGCGGTTGTTCCGCGAGTGAATTCATTCTTCTGACGGCCGGGGAATTTCTCCTTAGGGCTCGGTGGGGTCGCTCCTTGGTCAGTTTCCAGCCGCTGATTCTTGCTTTTCAGGCGCTTCGGAGAATAATTTGACCCCTCCCCCACCGTCTTCTTTGTGGCAGCCCCTCAAATATTGGAACACTGCTATCATGTCACTCTTAGTCCTTCTTTTCTCTAGACTAGATCTCTCTCTCTCTCTTTCTTTCTTTCTCTCTCTCTCCCTCTTTCTTTCTCTCTCTCTCTTCTATCTCTCTCTCTTTCCAACCTCCCTCTTTCTCCCTCCCTTCCCTCTTTCTCTCTCCCTCCTTCCCTTTCTTTCTTTCTTTCTCTCTCTTTCTCTCTCTCTCCCTTTCCTCTCCCTCCCTTCTCTCTCACTTTCTTTTCTCTCTCTTTCTCTCTCTCTCCCTCCCTCTCCCCTTGCTCTTTCTCTCCCTCCTTCGCTCTTTCTCTCTCTTTCCCTTTCCTCTCTCCCTCTTCTCTCTCACTTTCTTGTTTCTCTCTCTCTCTCTTCCCTCTCCTTCTCTCTCTCCCTTCTTCCCTTTCTTTCTTTCTCTCTCTCCTCTTTCTCTCTCTCTCCCTTTCCTCTCCCCCCTTCTCTCTCACTTTCTTTTCTCTCTTTCTCTTTCTCTCTCTCTCCCTCTCCCCTTGCTCTTTCTCTCCCTCCTTCGCTCTTTCTCTCTCTTTCCCTTTCCTCTCTCCCTCTTCTCTCTCACTTTCTTTTCTCTCTCTTTCTCTCTCTCTGCCTCTCCTCTCCCTCTTTCTCTCTCTCCCTCCTTCCCTCTTTCTCTCTCTTTCCATTTCCTCTCTCCCTCTTCTCTCTCCCTTTCTCTCTTGTTTCTCTCTCTCTTCCCTCTCCCTCTTTCTCCCTTCTTCCCTTTCTTTCTTTCTCTCTTTCCTCTCTCTCTCTCTCACTTTCCTCTCTTCCTCTTCTCGCTCACTTTCTTTTTTCTCTCTTTCTCCCTCCCTCTTTCTCTCTCTTTCCCTTTCCTCTCTCCCTCTTCTCTCTCACTTTCTCTCTTGTTTCTCTCTCTTCCCTCTCTCTCTTTCTCTCTCCCTCCCTCCTTCCCTTCCCTTTCTTTTTTTTCTTTTTCTCTTTCCTCTCTCCCTGTTCTCTCTCACTTTCTTTTCTCTCTCTCTTTCTCTCTCCCTCCCTCCTTCCCTTCCCTTTCTTTTTTTCTTTTTCTCTTTCCTCTTTCCCTCTTCTCTCTCACTTTCTTTTCTCTCTCTCTTTCTCTCTCTCTCCCTCTCGCCTCCCTATCTTTCTCTCTCTCTCCTTCCCTCTTTTTCCCTCCCTCCCTTTCTCCCTCTCTCTGGCTCACCTACCTACCTACCTACTTACTTTCTTTCTATCTATCTATTTATCTATCTATCTATCTATCTATCTATCTATCTATCTATCTATCTATCTATCATCTATCTATCATCTATCAATCATCTTTTATATATCCATCTTTCTTTCTCCCTCCCTATCTCTCTATTATCTATCATCCATCCACCCTCCTATCCATCTGTCTATCATCTATCTAGATAAATAGATAATTATCTTTCTATATATCTGTTTGTCTATCATCTCTCTATTATCTATGTATCCATCCATCCATCATCCCTCTCTCCCTCCCTCCCTCCCCCCCCTCTCTCTCTTCTAGAAATCTTGACTTGTCTGCTGAGGGGGGGCTGCTGGGGGATACTGCATCTGCGCCACTCCCAAAATACGTAGAACCAGCCTCTTGTATTTGGTGGCCCCCTCTGGTTAAAGCTACTGGGGCTTATTTAAGGCATGGAGAGGAAGCCTGCCACCCTGATGATGCTTCCATGCCACCGAGTCCTTCCCACTGTGTGAAGGCCACCATCCAGTTGTGGAGAGCAGACCTTTCAGCTTTCTTTGACTCAGTTGGAGGGAAGCCATCAAGGAAAACTCCCGCCTGCCCTTTGTAAAATCTTACTGCTTTAGACTAGTTTGCACAGGACATTTGACTTCCCGTTAATCTCTTTGGTGTGTTTACATTGAATTGTAAATTAATCCAGTGGGTTAGAGTTGTTTAGCTACACAAAGCTACTCGAGGTTGATTGCAGCCAAGCGCGTTTTGAAGAAAGGAGTAAAGAGAAAGTGGAAGTGAGTTTCTTACAAAGTGCTCTGTACGGTTAAAAAAAAAAATCTTTTTCTGGGTTTGTTTTGCTTTTTGAAATATTAAAAAAAGAATCTTTTCATAAATCATATTGTTTGTTTGTTTATTTGATTTCTATAGCTACCTATCTCAGCAAACTATTCTTGAGAGTCCCAGTTTTAACTTAATAATAATAATAATAATAATAATAATAATAATAATAATAATAATAATAATAATAATAATAATAATAATAATAATAATTCTTGTTATTCTTGAACACTGAAGAAAGAGACAGAAGGCTGGATTCTTGCAGCCCAGGAACAAGCCATCAGAACGAATGTAATCAAAACCAAAATTAAAAAATCTGATGACCTCAAATTTATTTATTTATTTATTTATTTATTTTCGGATTTGTATACCGCCCTTCTCCTAGAAGGGACTCAGGGCGGTGAACAGCCAAAATTAAGATACATAAAATACAAAAGTTATAAGAAAAACTAAAATGAATTAAATCCTTGGCTAGTCAATTTAAAACCCCGAATTCATAAAATTCCAATTTTAAAAACCAATCCAGACAATTTAAAAAAAACCCATTAAAAAACCCTTTGGGCTAGGCCGGCTTGTTGAAATAGGTAGGCCTTCAGGGCCTTACGGAAGGTATGAAGGTCTGGGATCAATCGTAAGCTAGGAGGTAGCTCGTTCCACAAGGTGGGTGCCCCCACAGAGAAGACTCTCCCCCTGGGGGACTCTGCAAAGAAGCAGATGAAACCATCGGTCATATACTGAGTGGTTGCAAGACAATAGCTCAGACTGATTACAAACAACGCCATAACACAGTCGCTCAGATGGAACTTGTGTCCCAACTACCATCTGCCTGTAGCAAAGAACTGGTGGGATCCTAAGCCTGAAAAAGTGGTCGAAAATGAGCATGCAAAACTACTATGGGACTTCCAAATACAGACTGACAAAAATTTTGGAACACAATACCCTGGATGTCACGATTGTGGAGAAGAAAAAAGTGTGGCTCGTCGACATTGCCATACCTGGTGACAGCAGAATCGACGAGAAACAACTTGAAAAAGTCACCAGGTATCAGGACTTGAGAATCGAACTGCAGAGACTCTGGCATAAACAGGTGCAGGTGGTCCCAGTGGTACTCGGCACACTGGGTGCTGTGCCGAAAGACCTAGGCAAGCATTTAAAAACAATTGGCACTGACAAGATCACCATTGGTCAGCTGCAGAAGGCCACTTTACTGGAATCTGCTCGCATAATCCGCCGATACATCACTCAGTCCTAAACGCTTGGGAAGTTTTCAACTAGTGATTTGGGATACAAAATCCAGCATGGTTATCTCGTTTGCTGTGTATACTGTCATAATAATAATAATAATAATAATAATAATAATAATAATAATGATGATGATGAGACAGTTGACCACCTGATCAGTGGGTGCAGAAAAATTTCACAAACCGACTACCTACAACGCCATGACCGCGTTGCTAAGATCATTCACTGGAAATTGTGCCAGAAGTTTGGATTTGAGTACAGCAAAAACCACTGGGAACATCAGGTTGAGAAAGTTTTAGAGAATGAGAAACTCGAGATCTTGTGGGACTTTAGGATTCAGACTGACAGGCACTTGGTCCACAACACACCTGACATAACGGTAGTTGAAGAGAAAAAGGTATGGTTCGTTGACATTGCAATACCTGGTGATGCACGGATTGAAGATAAGCAGCAAGAAAAAATCACAAAGTACCGGGACCTGCAAATCGAAGTTGAGCGACTATGGAAAAAGAAATCATGTGTTGTTCCGATTGTAATTGGAGCCCTTGGAGCAATACCCAAAGGGCTACCCGGCTATTTAGAAATTCTAAATTTACCGGACTTGAACATTTTGACTCTTCAAAAAAAACACCTTACTCAGAACAGCTTACATCCTCCGACGATATCTTAACAGTTCCTAGGTCCTTGGTTAGGACTCGAGCTGCTGAGCTATTAACCAGCCTCAAAGCTGTGAATCTCACTACAGATTAACCAATATAATAATAATAATAATAATAATAATAATAATAATAATAATAATAATAATAATAATAATAATAATAATAATAGTTGTTGTTGTTGTTTATGATACGGTAGTAAATTTAAATGCTGCTCGGTGCCCAGAGTTGTGGGTGGTTTGCTCTTTGTGTATGCTTTTTGTTCTTGTTGGATTTTCTTTATTAAGAAGCAAAAAATAACCAGGGAAATCAGCCTGCCATATATAGTGTTTTCTCGGAACACATCTGGTTCACCATATTGTGCCAACTGAACTTAACTCTTTGAACTTTAGTCCTGGGTTGTCCAACAACAGCTGGTTGGCCGAGAGTTGTGCAGCAGTGAGATGGTCAGCATAATTAATTGAATAAGGAAAGAAAGGTAGAAATAAAGAGAGAGAGAGAGAGAGAGAGAGAAGAAAGAAAGAAAGAAAGAAAGAAAGAAAGAAAGAAAGAAAGAAAGAAAGAAAGAAAGAAAGAAAGAAAGAAAGAAAGAAAGAAAGAACATTCAGCTGCCTGCAATTACTGTAAGTTCAAATCCCACCAGGCTCAAGGTTGACTCAGCCTTCCATCCTTTCTAAGGGAGGTCAATTGAGGACCCAGTTTGTGGGGGCAATAAGCTGACTTTGTATAAATATACAAAAGTATGAAGGCTATTGCTTAATGCATCGTAAGCCACCCTGAGTCTCCGAAGAAGGGCGGCATATAAATCAAATTTTAAAAAAAGAAGAAAGGAAGGAAGGAAGGAAGAAGGAAAGAAAGGAAGAAAGGAAGAAAGAAAGGAAGAAAGAAAGAAAGAAAGAAAGAAAGAGAAAGAAAGAAAGAAAGAAGGAAAGAGAAAGGAAGAAAGAAAGAAAGAAAGAAAGAAAAAGAAAGAAAGAAAGAAGGAAAGAGAAAGGAAGAAAGAAAGAAAGAAAGAAAAAGAAAGAAAGAAAGAAGGAAAGAAAGAAAGAAAGAAAGAAAGAAAGAAAGAAAGAAAGAAAGAAAGAAAGAAAGAAGAACATTCAGCTGCCTGCAATTACTGCATGTCCAAATCTCACCAGGCTCAAGGTCGACTCAGCCTTCCATCCTTTCTAAGGGAGGTCAATTGAGGACCCAGTTTGTGGGGGCAATAAGCTGACTTTGTATAAATATACAAAAGTATGAAGGCTATTGCTTAATGCATCGTAAGCCGCCCTGAGTCTCCGAAGAAGGGCGGCATATAAATCAAATTTTAAAAAAAGAAGAAAGGAAGGAAGGAAGGAAGAAGGAAAGAAAGGAAGAAAGGAAGAAAGAAAGGAAGAAAGAAAGAAAGAAAGAAAGAAAGAGAAAGAAAGAAAGAAAGAAGGAAAGAGAAAGGAAGAAAGAAAGAAAGAAAGAAAGAAAAAGAAAGAAAGAAAGAAGGAAAGAGAAAGGAAGAAAGAAAGAAAGAAAGAAAAAGAAAGAAAGAAAGAAAGAAAGAAAGAAAGAAAGAAAGAAAGAAAGAAAGAAAGAAAGAAAGAAAGAAAGAAAGAAGAACATTCAGCTGCCTGCAATTATTGCAAGTTCAAATCCCACCAGGCTCAAGGTCGACTCAGCCTTCCATCCTTTCTAAGGGAGGTCAATTGAGGACCCAGTTTGTGGGGGCAATAAGCTGACTTTGTATAAATATACAAAAGTATGAAGGCTATTGCTTAATGCATCGTAAGCCGCCCTGAGTCTCCGAAGAAGGGCGGCATATAAATCAAATTTTAAAAAAAGAAGAAAGGAAGGAAGGAAGGAAGAAGGAAAGAAAGGAAGAAAGGAAGAAAGAAAGGAAGAAAGAAAGAAAGAAAGAAAGAAAGAGAAAGAAAGAAAGAAAGAAGGAAAGAGAAAGGAAGAAAGAAAGAAAGAAAGAAAGAAAAAGAAAGAAAGAAAGAAGGAAAGAGAAAGGAAGAAAGAAAGAAAGAAAGAAAAAGAAAGAAAGAAAGAAGGAAAGAAAGAAAGAAAGAAAGAAAGAAAGAAAGAAAGAAAGAAAGAAAGAAAGAAAGAAAGAAAGAAAGAAAGAAAGAAGAACATTCAGCTGCCTGCAATTACTGCATGTCCAAATCTCACCAGGCTCAAGGTCGACTCAGCCTTCCATCCTTTCTAAGGTAGGTCAATTGAGGACCCAGTTTGTGGGGGCAATAAGCTGACTTTGTATAAATATATACAAAAGTATGAAGTCTATTGCTTAACGCATTGTAAGCCGCCCTGAGTCTCCGGAGAAGGGCGGCATATAAATCAAATTTTTAAAAAAAACTAAAATAAATAATAAAATATAAAATAATATTTATTTATTTTATTTATTTATTTGTTTCCATTTATAAACCAACTTCATTTCAATTTATATTTTATATAAAATATAAAACATATAAAACATAAAATAATGAAATGAAATAATCTTGCAGGAACCAGGAAGTTCACTTCCTTCTGTTGTTCTTTGAAATTTCATTCTCACCCCCGGATGAGTTTCATCCCCCCCTGCCCCCCTTTTGCAAAGCTGTCAAGATGGGTTTGTGTTCCTGCCCGCAGAGGGGGGAAGGAGGGGGGGGCAGAATGTCAGTTAAAGCTGGTGAGATGGTTATTTTAATCATTGTTTAGCTTGTATCTTGGCTGCCGGTTGAATGTAGCTGCTTGTCTTGTTGTGAGCAGCTGATGGAGGGAGGCCAGCGTCACCAAGGTGTAAATTGAATAAACGAATAACAACTTGTACGGCTATTTATTCCTCTTATCATTTTGATAACAAGGTAATCCACTCTCTTATCTTCCGTTCTGGGTTAATAGAGAGGCTGCAATAGCCCAGGAATCGTGGTTAAGGGCTGTTTCCTTTGATGTTACGATGTTCTGCCTTACCACGCTTTTATGAATTTCCAAGTTTTGAAGATGTCTTCTGCTATCAGAGCCACGCTGACTCCTCGCTGGTGTAAACATATAAGTAGTCCTCATTTTGCAACAGTTCATTCAAACTTACAACCGCGCTGGAAAAAGTGACTTCCGATCGTTCTCAAACTTACGACCATCGCAGGTCTCCATGGTCAAAATTGAGGAGCTTGGCAACTGACTCATATTTATGACGGTCGCAATGTCCCAGATTCACTTAACAACCATATCCCTAACTTAACAATTGCAGTGATTCCCTTAACGAGGGTAGCAAGAACGGTCATCGAATGGGGCGAAGTTCATTTAACTGTCTCATTCAGCATCATCAATCGTGGTCGTAAATCGAGGACTACCTGTGACATAAAATAAACCCCTGCAGACATAAACTACCCAATCTATCTGAGGATACTTTCTCAGGGGGGTCAGCGTGTCCTGCAAACTCAAACTGTCAGATCTTTAGCTGGACATGATTAACGGCGTAGTGTGAAGGCAGCTGTTGAGATCTATCATGTCATGGACAGCCAACCGTTGGTGGACTCTCCTGATCACCAGCAAGCCAGGTTCAGCTGGAGTTGTGCAACGAAACGGTCACAAGATCATCGGTGCACAACATGATTGCGTTAACGGTGAAGCCTGCGTCGTCATGGATCTCTCCGGACTCCAGACGTTTATCTGGACCTGCGACAGATTGTCTCCTGGACACCTGGCCTGCAATTGGACAGTATTAATAAAGGCATAAATATTTCCTTGATGTATGAATTGTATCCGCCACCGTTTCACGATCCAGAGTGACTCTGGGTGGCTGACAATCAGAGCTGGGATTCAGCCGGTTCTGGCAATCTGCCGGGGTGCAATCCCATGTGTTGTTTTTTTTAGATTTTTTTTAGATTTTATTGGATTTATATACCGCCCTACTCCCGAGGACTCAGGGCGGTGTACAGCCAACGATAAAAATACATAAATACGAAATTTAAAACCCAACTAAAAACGGATTAAATAAATTTGGCCCAGACAGAATTAAAACACCCTGAATAATTTAAAACAGATTAAAATTTAACGCTAAAAACGGAGAGAGGTTAGGCCAGGCCCGCCTGGCGAAATACAAAGGTCTTAAGAGCGCGGCGGAAGGTGCGCAGATCCGGGATCCTCCGTATCTCCGGGGGGAGCTCGTTCCAGATAGTAGGTGCCCCCACAGAGAAAGCTCTCCCCCTGGGGGCTGCCAGCCGACATTGTTTTGCTGACGGCACCCGGAGGAGCCCCTCTCTATGAGAGCGTTTTGACACAGCATCAGGGGTTAAATGCTCCCGGTTCAGACCGGATCGCCCAATCTGGTAGAAATGGTGGCAGGTGGTTTGGAGAACTGGTAGCAAAATTCCTGCATCCTCTCCCCCCCATGCCCAGCTGAGCCGCAGGATCATCAGAGGCTTTTTTTTTTACTTTTAAAAGCATTTTTTCTACAACCCCTTCAGCCAAAAAATGCTTAAAGATAAATCTATAGATAGATAGTTAGTGTGTATTTTTGGTTTTTGTGTGTGTGTTTATGAAATGTTATACCGTGTATTTGCTCTGGGAAGTCTGGGAGGGGGGTTGGGATAGGAGGGGGGAGGCGGGGGGGGGATTTTTAAAAATCTTTTCAAGCTTTGATGTATTAGATGCTATATTTTGATGACTGACTATGCATATGTTTGCATGTTGATTATGAAATAAAATTTGTTAATATAAAAAAAACAAAAAAAACCCAACCCTCTGATGATCGTGCGGCTCAGCAGGGATCGTCAGAGGCTGAACAGATTATAGAAAACATTCTTTTAAAAGCCTCTGACGATCCCAGCTGAGTTGCCTGATCATCAGAGGCTTCTAAAAGCATTTTTTTTCCTGCAACCTCTTTGTTGTAGAAAAAATGCTTTTGAAAGTTTAAAAAAAAAAAAAGTTGGCCATGCCCACCCAGTCACATTACACCCCCCCCACACCAAGCCACGCCCACAGAACTGGTGGTAACAAATCGTACATTTTACCACTGCACATCATGCATATGCGGACGGCGCACGAGAGCGAATTACCGCGTTGTTTGACATTGCACCCATACACGAATGGCACCCGCAAGCGAATTGCCGTGTTTTAGTGATGCCCCACGCTTGCGCAGATGGCAAGCTTGCATGCACTCACATTTCCGGTGCTGGTCAAACTGGTTGCTACAGTATGTTAAGCCCACTTCTGCTTACAATGAGATAAAAGCATAAATATAGAAGCATTAAAATTAACAGCTGCCCAGAATACCCTGAGAGATTAAACTCCCATGTCAGGCGAGAATGACCGTTGTTTTAATTTTACTCCTGATCTGGTGTAAAATCCCGCCTGAATATTCTGGATGCAAGAAATAAGGCTGTGCTCACAAATTCCTGACAGTGAGAACCACATGCCTCCAGAAGTTGTGGGAGGTTTTCAGGAAGAGATTGGACAACCTGCGACTCTGGAGCTGCATGTGGCTCTTTCACCCCTCTGCTGCGGCTCCCTGTCACTCAAAATATGCGTCACAACCACCAATGTGTGACACCCGTCGGCACATGATTATTGAGCTTTTCAACCCCCCGTAGACCAATCATGGATAAGTCCAAGAAAAGAAAAGTTTCAGGATGTTTAATTCATCTACCTATGCTAGTTTTGTGGCCGCTCAAGAAATAGTCAGTCACCAGGAGGGTTTTGTGGCTCCCGGTGTTTTCTTTTCTGTGGGAAACGGGTCCAGATGGCTCTTTGAGTGCTTAAGGTTGCAGACCCCTGGTATAGCCTCAGCAGGGGGTTAGTCTAGAAGACCTCCAAGGTCCCTTCTAACTCTGTTCTTCTGTTAAGGACTATGATAACAATCTTCCAATGATATCTCAGGGGCTGCCTCAAAGAAGAGGGAGTCAAGCTATTCTCCAAAGCACCTGAGGGCAGGACAAGAAGCAACAGATGGACATTAATCAAGGAGAGAAGCAACCTGGATTTAAGGAGAAATTTCCTGACAGTGAGAACAATTAATCAGCGGAACCACCCGCCACCAGAAGTGGGTGCTCCATCACTGGAGATTTTCGATAATAGACTGGACAACCGTTGGTTGCGGGGTTGGACTAGATGACCGATAATGTCCCTTCCAACTCTTTTAATCTGTTAAGGATGGTACGGTATAAGGTCTCCTGCCCTGAGCAAGGGGTTGGACTAGATGGCCTCTGAGGTCCCCTTCCAGCCCTATGATTTTTTATGTTCTAAACAAGAGTGACTGCTGAATCCTTATCATCTGGTCACATTTGATGAGTGGGAACGTTGACCAATCCTAGTCACTAAGCCTTTATCACCATGCTTCGTTGGCATGAGGCTCGTGGCAGGCACCGGGATTGGCAGTCAAGAAAGTTAAAATTATTCCTTGCTTCAAAGCCAATTTTCTGAACTTGAGAACGAATAAAACAGCTTTTTTTATTTGGCCGGGGGGAGAAATTGGCAGGCAGAAAGACTTGAGGGCATCCGCCACCCTAAATTTGCTCTTGGAAGTAATCCGATTTTCTGAATGGGCATAATATATCCGCCCGTCCACGAATCTCCTATGCCGTAAAATGAAGCTTTGTTCCAGGTGCCAATGAAACCACTGGATGAAAGGCTAATCCTGATTCTAAAGATTGTCTGAATAGAGCTGTAGAGAAGGGGTCTTCAAACTTGGCAGCTTTAAGGCTTCAACTCCCAGAATCCCCCATGGCCAGCTAGGGAATTCTGGGAGTTGAAGTCCACAAGTCAACGTTGCTAAATTTGGAGACCCCCTGCAGTGAAAATCCCCCCCCCACTCCAGTGAAATTCAAATTTGTTTACTACTGGTTCTGTGAGCGTGGCTTGTTGGGTGTGGCAGGGGAAGGATACTGCAAAATCCCCATTCCCACCCCATTCCAGGGAAAGGATACTACAAAATCTCCTTTCCCACTCCATGGATACTGCAAAATCTCCATTCCCATCCCTCTCCTGGGGGGGAAGGATATTGCAAAATCTCCGTTCCTACCCCACTCCAGGGAAAGGATACTACAAAATCTCCATTCCCACTCCACGGATACTGCAAAATCTCCATTCCCACCCCACTCCTGGGGCGGGAAGGATATTGCAAAACCTCCATTCCTACCCCACTCCAGGGGAAAGATACTACAAAATCTCCATTCCCACTCCACGGATACTGCAAAATCTCCATTCCCACCCCACAGATACTGCAAAATCTCCATTCCCATCCCACTGCTGGGGGGGAAGGATATTGCAAAATCTCTGTTCCTACCCCACTCCAGGGGAAGGATACTGCAAAATCTCCATTCCCACCCCACAGATATTGCAAAATCCCCATTCCCACCCCACTCTCGGGCCAGCCAGTGGTGATATTTGCTGGTTCTCCAAACTACTCAAAATTTCTGCTACTACTTCTCCAGAACCTGTCAACTTGCTGGATTACACCTCTGGTGTCCCGTCTAGCAACGTTTTCAATGTAAAAAAAAAAAAATCATCTGAGTTAAATTTGGATTTGCTTCTCTCTCTTTTTTTTAAATTAAAAACGGTTGGGTCTTTGAATTCCTGCCCGCCAGTCTAAGTGATCTCCAGATCCTCTAGATCCAGTTTGGGATAGGTAAGATGCCACGGCATTTTCTACAAGTTTACTACAATACCAGTTTGTTAGCAGAGGATTTTGAAACTTTAATCTCCTCTTTATTAATTTATTATTGCTCTTCCTGTTATCTAGTTTGTCATGAATATAATATATAGATGAAAGGTTAATAATTTGCAAATAGATTTACTAGTTTAAAATTTTTTTGGGGGGGAGAGCTATTTCTCAAGGGATGGGAACCAATATTGTAGTATTGTACTAATCAATATTGAATTAGGCAGGATAATATGTATATATGTTTTAATTCAATTCAATATTTGATATTGAATAATATTTAATAAAAATGTTTATTTTTATTTGTTCTGGTTTCTAGTCCCTTGACTGTAATAAACTGAATGGAATTGAATGTATATACAGTATGTTTTGGCTCTTCTCTTTAATGCACTTTTTAAATGTTTTATTGCGGTTGTTTTCTTTGGTTTTTTTTTTTAAATTTTGGAGTTTTGTATTTTAACATGTTTCAAATAAAATAAAAACAGTACATCCTGGAAACCCAGTTCACCATTTCTGGGGTGCTTTGAGTTGAAAATCCTTCCGATGGGAATTTGGGAGTGTACAACGGCCTCTCGGTTGCGATAGGTGATCGGAGCAGTGGAAAATATGCCTGGCACTGCCAACATTTTCCAGTTCCTCATCTCCAGCTCTGTTTCTTCTTAGGGATGATAACGGACAAGATCCCTGTTGCCTGGTCCTGGTTTTCTTTCCCCATCCTGAGAATCTCCTTGCATTTTCCCAAAAAAACTTTGGAAAGTTTCATTTAAGACAGCTGGGCAAGCAGGAAAAAGTGTCCTTCACCCGTATCAGAAAAGAGTCCATGTGTTTGACTCCGCTGCCAGTGGTCTTGGGCCCCGGTGCCGGCCAAGGCCGCTCGGGGCTGCGGGGCTCCAGCTTTCGGCCAGATGGCAGGAGACTCCGGAGAGCTTCACGATCGTTGAAAAGGGTTCCTCGGGGTGGAGGCTGAAGCTTCCGGCGGATCTGGCAAGGACACACAAGGCAACGGATGAGAGTTGGGGGAAATCCAGGGTGGAACTGGGACTTTCCGATTTTCGTTTTAAAAGGTGCAAATTCCAAATCTGCCTTTAAACCGCCCTTCCCAGCACGTTTCCACCTCTGTGAATGAGGAAAACGGGACAGACTCTTTCAGATTAGAGTTTAGAGGTTGGAAGTGGACTTCAATACCCAGAATTCCCTAGCCACAGGTGAGAGGTTGGAGGTGGCCTTCAACTCCCAGAATTCTCCAGATAGAGGTTAGAGATTAGAGATTGGAGGTGGCCTTCAACTCCCAGAATTCCCTAGCTAGAGGTTAGAGATTAGAGATTGGAGGTGGCCTTCAACTCCCAGAATTCCCCAGCCAGAGGTGAGAGATTGGAGGTGGCCTTCAACTCCCAGAATTCCCCAGCCAGAGGTTAGAGATTGGAGGTGGACTTCAATTCCCAGAATTCCCCAGCCAGAGGTTAGAGGTTAGAGATTGGAGGTGGACTTCAATTCCCAGAATTCCCCAGCCAGAGGTTAGAGGTTAGAGATTGGAGGTGGACTTCAATTCCCAGAATTCCCCAGCCAGAGGTTAGAGGTTAGAGATTGGAGGTGGCCTTCAACTCCCAGAATTCCCCAGCCAGAGGTTAGAGATTGGAGGTGGACTTCAATTCCCAGAATTCCCCAGCCAGAGGTTAGAGGTTAGAGATTGGAGGTGGACTTCAATTCCCAGAATTCCCCAGCCAGAGGTTAGAGGTTAGAGATTGGAGGTGGACTTCAATTCCCAGAATTCCCCAGCCAGAGGTTAGAGGTTAGAGATTGGAGGTGGACTTCAATTCCCAGAATTCCCCAGCCAGAGGTTAGAAGTTAGAGATTGGAGGTGGACTTCAATTCCCAGAATTCCCCAGCCAGAGGTTAGAGGTTAGAGATTGGAGGTGGCCTTCAATTCCCAGAATTCCCCAGCCATAGGTTAGAAGTTAGAGATTGGAGGTGGCCTTCAACTCCCAGAATTCCCCAGCCAGAGGTTAGAGGTTAGAGATTGGAGGTGGACTTCAATTCCCAGAATTCCCCAGCCAGAGGTTAGAGGTTAGAGATTGGAGGTGGACTTCAATTCCCAGAATTCCCCAGCCATAGGTTAGAAGTTAGAGATTGGAGGTGGCCTTCAACTCCCAGAATTCCCCAGCCAGAGGTTAGAGGTTAGAGATTGGAGGTGGACTTCAATTCCCAGAATTCCCCAGCCAGAGGTTAGAGGTTAGAGATTGGAGGTGGACTTCAATTCCCAGAATTCCCCAGCCAGAGGTTAGAGATTGGAGGTGGACTTCAATTCCCAGAATTCCCCAGCCAGAGGTTAGAGGTTAGAGATTGGAGGTGGACTTCAATTCCCAGAATTCCCCAGCCAGAGGTTAGAGGTTAGAGATTGGAGGTGGCCTTCAACTCCCAGAATTCCCCAGCCAGAGGTTAGAGATTGGAGGTGGCCTTCAACTCCCAGAATTCCCTAGCTAGAGGTTAGAAGTTAGAGACTGGAGGTGGCCTTCAACTCCCAGAATTCCCCAGCCAGAAGTTAGAGGTTGACTTTAACTCCCAGAATGCCCCAGCTGGCATGTCTGACTGGGGCATTCTGGGAATTGAAGTCCACATATTTTACAGTGGCCATGTTTGAAAAACAGTCCTAGAGACCAATCTTCATCATCATCATCATCATCCACCATTCAGGAAGTGAGGTTCAGGAAGTGATGAGTTCCTTAGCAGCATTGCTTCTTAAGAGGGAAATCCCTTCACCAACACGGTGCCCTCTACATGGTGGGCTAAGCTCTCCCAGCAGGGCACGGGGGCAATCCCCAGGGACAGGAAGGGGGTCCCAGGGCTTTTCTGTGTTTGACCCCAAAGCAGTACGGGCGGTTTTATTCAGGGCTGCCTGTTTTATGGGTAGAACCTCGACTTACGACCACCATGGAGCACAAAATGTCCATTGCTAAGCGAGATTGTGGTTAAACGAGTTTTGCTCCATTTTACGATCTTCTTCGCTACTGTTATTAAGTGAGACACGGCAGTTGTTGAGTTAGTAACGGGGTTGTTAAGTGAAACCGGCTTCCTTTCTGACTCTGCTCGCCGCAAAAGGAGATCACAGGACCCCACTCTCCTGGGAAGCTGCGCCCGTCATAAATATGAGTCAGTTGCCAAGTGTCTGAATTTGGACCACGAGGATGCTGCAGAGGTCATAAGTGTGAAAAACAGACTGATAAATCACTTTTTTCGGTGCCTTTGTAACCTTGAGCAGTCACTAAACGAATGGTTGTAAGTCGAGGACCACCTGTATCGGTAGACCAGACAAGAAACACAGCCAGGTAAACTAATTGTAAACTTAAAATTTCAGCGTCCCTGTGGTCACGTGATCAAAATCGAGACACTTAGCAACTGACTCATATTTATGACGATTGCGGAGTCAGGCTTTTGCAACCTTCTGACCAGCAAAGTCGATGGAGAAGCCAGTTGTATGATTCACTTAACAACCTCCGCAAAAAACGGTAAAAGTGAGTGATTCACTTTACAACTGCTTGGCTTAGCGACGGACGATCCGGGGACAGTTGTCATAAGTTGAGGACTAGCTGCACCATTACAAGGCCAGAGATGCCTTAGTCTTATTCCTCACCTTCTGCATTGACCGGCTATGTCCGAACTCTTCCAGCTGCCGACGAAAACCCAGGTTGGGGTTGGCCACCGGACGGACGGCCTTGACCGCTTCGAGGGCCTCAAGCCACCCCAGCTGCGTCACCGCCATGAGGTAGGCCAGGACGATGGTGGTGCTGCGGGAGATCCCAGCTAGGCTGGAAGGCGAGTTGAAGGACAGGATTAGAACCCGGAGCCCTCTTGCCCTTGGTCACGGCCTCTCTCTACCAGCTTCCCCGCAGAGGCTGAGTGACAGGGCACCCCAAAAGTCTCCGAGTTGCTGGGTGTTCCCACTTCGTATTGGTTGATGTTGGCTTGGCGTAATGTGTGAACGCAGTCATGTTGGCTTGCAAATCACGGCTTATGGGTTAGTAGAATGTATGAATCCAGCCATGTGGTTTATGGTTTAATATTACACAATTAACCAACGATCTAGGTTTATAAATCACGGCTTATTGGTTAGTAGGAAATGTGCACCCAGCCATCTGGATTACAACAATATCAAGTGTGAGCTTGGCTATTTGGCTTCATAAATCATAGTTTACGGCTTAGTATTCAGTGTGAATTCAGCCGTCTCGATTATGGTTAGTGTCACATATGAATACGGCCACTTTGATGCATAGATCATGTTTTATAATTTAGCATGAAGTCTGAATCTATTTATTCTGGATTATCCCTTAGTGATTACACCCATTTTAGCATATAAATCATGGCTTAATAGAAATGAGAAAGCCAACCATTGAGATTTGTAAATCATGGCTTATCGGTTAGTAAAATATGTTAACCCAGCCATCAGAATTACGGCTAGTGTCAAGTGAGTACATGACCCCTTTGTTCATACATCATGGTTTATATTTTAGCATAAAGTCCAAACCAGCCTATCTTTATTATGGCTTAGAGATTACACCCATTTTGGTAGCAAATCATGGCTTAGTACAAAGAATAAAAATTATCCAGGTTTGTAAATCACGGCTTATGGTTTAGTCTGAAGGGCAAACTTATTTGGGTTTGTTCCGTAAACTACAATAAAACCAAAGGTTAGGATTTAGCGTAGTGTTTCTCCACCTTGAGATGGGTGGACTTCAACTCCCAGAATTCCCCAGCCAGCTGGCTGGGTGGACTTCAACTCCCAGAATTCCCCAGCCAGCTGGCTGGGGAATTCTGGGAGTTGAAGTCCACCCATCTCAAAGTGGAGAAACTGTTGTAGCCTATTTCATGAACCCATTTTGAGGGTCCCAGACATATTCTGCCCCCAGACCCACAAGCCTCCCCCCACTTCCCCCCCCCCCCAATTTTTCTACCTACCAATGAACGAGGCAGGTTCCTCCTTGTAGTCGACAGGAATGAATGAAATTGATGCATTTCTTAAAATGCTTCTTGCTGGATGGGGAGAGAATTGGGAGGAAGCAAAACCCCAGATATTTTAAAAGGTTTATGACGCTTCAAAAGAAAACTCTGGCTATATGCAGTCCTCGACTTGCAACTATCCATTTAGTGACCGTTCGACCCCTTTTTCACACTTATGACCGTGGCAACCTCCCCGTGGTCACATGATCCAAATCTGGATGCTTGGCAACTGGCATGGACTTACGACGGTTGCCGTGCCCAGGGGTCATGTGATCATCTGGACCCCTTTAAAGATGTGAGGACTACAATTCCCAGAATTCCCCAGTCAGCCAAGCTGGCTAAGGAATTCTGGGAGTTGAAGTCCGCACATCTTAGAACTGGAAATTGAAGTCCACGTATCTTGAAGTTGGGAGTTCAAGTCCTCCATGTTTTAAAGCCAACATGCTGGCTGGGGAATTCTGGGAGTTGTAGTCCACGCCTCTTAAAATGGCTGAGGTTGAGAAACATTAGAGCGACATCCGTCACAAGAAGGTTGAACAGCGCGAAGAACCAGAGACTCCGATCTGTTCTACCTCCATTTTACCTGGATGATGACGGACTCAATCTGGATTATGTTCTAGGAGTAGTATGGGGGCTCAGGAGGCTGTGAGTTCAATCCTAGGTAGAGGCAGATATTTCTCTCTCTGGGCACGCTGAGAATATATCTGCTGAACAAAATTCTGTATTGGCAATGGGGAAGGCATCCGGCCATTAAAGCACTCTGCCAGCTCCATTCAGTTGCCCAGATTCCAACCTGCAAGTGACTACGGCAGTGGTGAAATCTAAAATTTATTACTACCGGTTCTGTGGGCGTGGCTTGGTGGGGAGGCGGGGTAATGTGACTGGGTGGGCGTGGCCATTTAAAAAAAAACTTTTAAAATCATTTTTTCTACAACCTCTTCGGCGGTTAAAAAATGCTTTCAAAAGGCTCTGACGATCCCAGCTGAGTTGCCTGATCCGCAAAGACTTTTTTTTTTCTTTTAAATGCCTCTGACGATGCAGGCAACTCAACTGGGATCGTCAGAGGCCTTTAAAAGAAAAAAAGGGGTTTTTTTTCTTTTAAAAGCCTTTGACGATCCCAGCTGAGCCGCGCGATCATCAGAGGCTTTTTTTTTACTTTTAAAAGCATTTTTTCGACCGAAGAGGTTGTAGAAAAAATGCTTTTAAAAGTTAAAAAAAAAAGCCTCTGATGATTGTGTGGCTCAGTTGGCCAATGGGGGGGAGGAGCGGGGGGGGGGCAGCAGGGATTTTTGCTACCCATTCTCCGAACCACCTGTCTCCATCGCTACCGACCGGATCAGGCAATCTGGTCCAAACCGGGACCATTTCACCCCTGGACTATGGAATGAATCTAGATTATCTTTTAACAGACCCCGCTATCTGTTCCTCATTAAAAAGAACAAAATATGGCTGAATGAATGAATGAATGAATGAATGAATGAATGAATGAATGAACGAATAAATAAATAAATAAATAAGTATTGTACTTACATGTTGGCCTCAGGTGTGTCCGGTAGGACAATCCGAAGATAAGTGATTCCCTAGAAAAGACCATGAATATCGTTGAGGAACATCTCCAGAACCTGAAGTCAACTTCCCAAGTCTTACAGGTCTTCTCTCTTTGACAGTCTTTAGGCATCTCTGAGTTCAATACTACCTTGTGACCTCTAGCTAGCATTAGTGCAGGGGCTGGGGATGATGGGAAGCATGATCCCATCAGAGAACGCCATCATGAGGATTCGAGGCAATTCCAACCCCTTTCTATGTCCTCCACAGATTGCAACAGGGAGGCAAATAGGTAATCCTCGACTTAAAACCATTCATTCATTTAGTCATTCATTCATTCAGCCAGCAAAGCCAATGGGGAAGCCAGATTCACTTAACAACCGTGGGAAGGAAAGTCGTAAAACGGGGCAAAACTCACTTGTCTGGTTTAGCAAGGGAACTTTTGAGGTTCAGTTGTGGTTGTAAATTGGAGTGGTGCAGTGCGGTGGCCTAGAGATGGAGCTCTCGCCTCACAATCAGGAGGTTGTGAGTTCGATCCTAGGTAAAGCAAATATTTCTCTCTTTGGGCACACTGAGAATATATCTGATGAACAAAACTCCGCATTGGCGACAGGAAAGGCATCCAGCCATTAAACCCTCTGCTAGCTCCATTCAGTTGTCCAGACTCCACCCCGCAAGGGATTATGGGATCGTTAAAAGATGAGTCTGGTGGCCTGGCAGACTAATGCATTGTGATTAACATCCAGCTGTCTGCAATGACTGCTAGTTCGAATCTCCCCAGGCTCAAAGTTGACTCAGCCTTCCATCCTTTCTAAGGTAGGTCAATTGAGGACCCAGTTTGTGGGGGCAAGAAGCTGACTTTGTATAAATATACAAAAGTAGGAAGGCTATTGCTTAACGCATTGTAAGCCACCCTGAGTCTCCGGAGAAGGGCGGCATATAAATCAAATTAAAAAAAGAAAAAGGAAGGAAGGAAGGAAGGAAGGAAGGAAGGAAGGAAGGAAGGAAGAAAGGAAAGGAAAGGAAAGGAAAGGAAAGGAAAGGAAAGGAAGGAAGGAAGGAAGGAAGGAAGGAAGGAAGGAAGGAAGGAAGGAAGGAAGGAAGGAAGAAAGAAAGAAAGAAAGAAAGAAAGAAAGAAAGAAAGAAAGAAAGAAAGAAAGAAAGAAAGAAAGAAAGAAAGAAAGAAGAACGTTCAGCTGCCTGCAATTACTGTAAGTTCAAATCTCACCAGGCTCAAGGTTGACTCAGCCTTCCATCCTTTCTAAGGTAGGTCAATTGAGGAGCCAGTTTGTGGGGGCAATAAGCTGACTTTGTATAAATATACAAAAAGTATGAAGGCTATTGCTTAACGCATTGTAAGCCGCCCTGAGTCTCCGGAGAAGGGCAGCATATAAATCAAATTTAAAAAAGAAGAAGGAAGGAAGGAAGGAAGGAAGGAAGGAAGGAAGGAAGGAAGGAAGGAAGGAAGGAAGAAAGAAAGAAAGAAAGAAAGAAAGAAAGAAAGAAGAACATTCAGCTGCCTGCAATTACTGTAAGTTCAAATCTCACCAGGCTGAAGGTTGACTCAGCCTTCCATCCTTTCTAAGGTAGGTCAATTGAGGACCCAGTTTGTGGGGGCAATAACCTGACTTTGTATAAATATACAAAAGTATGAAGGCTATTGCTTCATGCATTGCAAGCTACCCTGAGTCTCCAGAGAAGGACGGCATATAAATCAAATTAAAAATAAATAAATAAATGATGAGCTGTGGTTGTAAGTTGAGCATTTAATGCACTAGACCCGAGCCCCACAGCTTCCAGTGGGGCTGAGTTCCAAAGACCAACATTCATTCTGCTGCCTCCAGCTTGATGCAGTATCTTGGGTTGTCATGCTAGACACCCCTCCCCCTCCCCCAGTTGAACCCCCCTCCCCTTACCGGAATGAAGGGCTGTGGGGACTCGTGAATGGAGACGATGTGGGTGATATCGTTCCTGCTCAGCTGATCGAGGTCTTTGGCATCTAAAAGAGAAGGAGGAGGAACACAGAGCAATTGTTACTTCCCTATTCTACGCAGATGTTCTCGGCGCGCATCCTGCAGAAACACTGATGCACACCAGCACATGGAATGTCCCATGTGCCCGGAGGCCTCTGGCGTCTGTGCCAAATCTCAGCCCACAGTGACGTCCTGAAGCAGGCATAAGAATAGGAATAGGAATAGGAATAGGAATAGGAATAGGAATAGGAATAGGAATAGGAATAGGAATAGGAATAGGAATAGGAATAGGAATAGGAATAGGAATAGGAATAGGAATAGGAATAGGAATAGGAATAGGAATAGGAATAGGAACAGAACAGAATAGAAACAGAATAGAAACAGAATAGAATAGAGTAGAGCAGAGCAGAACAGAACAGAACAGAACAGAACAGAACAGAACAGAACAGAAATTGAAAAAATTAAAATAGAATAGAATTTGAAATGATTAGAATAGAGTAGAATAGAATAGAATAGAAATTGAAATAATTAAAATAGACTAGAATAAAATTTGAAATAATTAGAACAGAACAGAATAGAATAAAACAGAACAGAACAGAACAGAACAGAATAGAAATTGAAATAATTAGAATAGAACAGAATCTGAAATAATTAGAATAGAATAGAATCTGAAATAATTAGAATAGAGCAAAGTAAATAGGACAGAACAGAACAGAATAGAAATTGAAATAATTAGAACAAAACAGAATAGAATAGAATAGAATAGAATAGAATAGAATAGAATAGAATAGAATAGAATAGAACAGAAATTGAAATAATTAAAATAGAATAGAATAGAAATTGAAATAATTAAAATAGAATAGAATTTGAAATAATTAGAACAGAACAGAATAGAATAAAACAGAACAGAATAGAAATTGAAATAATTAGAATAGAATCTGAAATAATTAGAATAGAGCAAAGTAGAATAGGACAGAACAGAACAGAATAGAAATTGAAATAATAGAATAGAATAGAATAGAATAGAATAGAATAGAATAGAATAGAATAGAATAGAATAGAATAGAATAGAATCTGAAATAATTAGAATAGAGCAAAGTAGAATAGGACGGAACAGAACAGAACAGAATAGAAATTGAAATAATTAAAATAGAATAGAATTTGAAATGATTAGAATAGAGTAGAATAGAATAGAATAGAAATTGAAATAATTAAAATAGACTAGAATAGAATTTGAAATAATTAGAACAGAACAGAATAGAATAAAACAGAACAGAACAGAACAGAATAGAAATTGAAATAATTAGAATAGAACAGAATCTGAAATAATTAGAATAGAATAGAATCTGAAATAATTAGAATAGAGCAAAGTAGAATAGGACAGAACAGAACAGAATAGAAATTGAAAGAATAGAATAGAATAGAATAGAATAGAATAGAATAGAATAGAATAGAATAGAATAGAATCTGAAATAATTAGAATAGAGCAAAGTAGAATAGGACGGAACAGAACAGAACAGAATAGAAATTGAAATAATTAAAATAGAATAGAATTTGAAATGATTAGAATAGAGTAGAATAGAATAGAATAGAAATTGAAATAATTAAAATAGACTAGAATAGAATTTGAAATAATTAGAACAGAACAGAATAGAATAAAACAGAACAGAACAGAACAGAATAGAAATTGAAATAATTAGAATAGAACAGAATCTGAAATAATTAGAATAGAATAGAATCTGAAATAATTAGAATAGAGCAAAGTAGAATAGGACAGAACAGAACAGAATAGAAATTGAAAGAATAGAATAGAATAGAATAGAATAGAATAGAATAGAATAGAATAGAATAGAATCTGAAATAATTAGAATAGAGCAAAGTAGAATAGGACGGAACAGAACAGAACAGAACAGAAATTGAAATAATTAAAATAGAATAGAATTTGAAATGATTAGAATAGAGTAGAATAGAATAGAATAGAAATTGAAATAATTAAAATAGACTAGAATAAAATTTGAAATAATTAGAACAGAATAGAATAAAACAGAACAGAACAGAACAGAATAGAAATTGAAATAATTAGAATAGAATAGAATCTGAAATAATTAGAATAGAGCAAAGTAGAATAAGACAGAACAGAATAGAAATTGAAATAATTAGAACAGAACAGAACAGAACAGAATAGAAACAGAATAAAACAGAGCAGAACAGAACAGAAATTGAAATAATTAAAATAGAATAGAATAGAAATTGAAATAATTAAAATAGAATAGAATTTGAAATAATTAGAACAGAACAGAATAGAATAAAACAGAACAGAACAGAATAGAAATTGAAATTGAAATAATTAGAATAGAACAGAACAGAACAGAAATTGAAATAATTAGAATAGAATAGAATAGAATAGAATAGAATAGAATAGAATAGAATAGAATAGAATAGAATAGAATAGAATAGAATAGAATAGAATAGAATAGAATAGAATCTGAAATAATTAGAATAGAGCAAAGTAGAATAGGACAGAACAGAACAGAACAGACCTGGAAGGTAGCCTGAAGTCCAGCCGCTGGTCAGACAGGAGAACTTATACCAGAGGTCTTCAAACTTGGCAGCTTTAAGACTTGTGGACTTCAACTCCCAGAATTCTCCAGCCAGCATAGGCCTCTATGCTCCAGCATAGGCTGGAGTCTTCTGGGAGTTGAAGTCCACAAGTCTTAAAGCTGCCAAGCCTGAAGACCTCTGCCCTCTACTATCCCCTTTCAGATCAGTGACTGTCCAGCCTTTTCTTAAAGAAACCCAAATTCCCTAACGCTCCTTTGCCAAATCCTAATTCCGAGTGTCATTTGAAATGCACCAATCAGCCGGTTGATCAAACCTGTGGTTTATTTATTCCAGCTGTGGGCTCACTATCCAGAGTCTCCGGGTACGTTTTTCTGCTTGGCAACTGGGCCTCTGAGACCCTTTTCATGCAAAAAAATAAATAAATAAAAATTATAGGTAGTTCTCGACTTACAACATTGCGCTTAGTGACCGTCTGAAGTTACGACAGCACTGTACAAAGTGATTTAGGACAGGTTTTCACACTTGCAACCGTTGTTTTTTTTAAAATTAGATTTCTATGCCACCCTTCTCCGGAGACTCAGGGCAGCTTATTAAGAGGTCGATGGATCGAAACCATCCTCTGCTACCAGTAATGCTGAGTCATGCTATAATTAGGTGTAATTTAGCAACGTATTTAAGAAAGGTACAGTAATGTATTCAGTTGTTAAGCAATAGCCTTCATACTTTTGTATATTTATACAAAGTCAGCTTTTTGCCCCCAAAAACTGGGTCCTCAATTGACCTACCTTAGAAAGGACGGAAGACTGAGTCAACCTTGAGCCTCAAACTGGTGTAATTGCAGACAGCTGGATGTTAATAACAGGCTATTCAGCCGGTTGAGCTATCTGAGGCTCTTTACTGTTGTAGCATCCCCATGGTTACGTGATCAAAATTCAACTGACTCATATTTATGACAGTCGCTGTGTCCCGGGGTCACATAATCCCCCTTTTGCGACCTTCTGACCGGCAACGTCAATGGAGAAATCGGGTTCACTTAACAACCTTAAGAATTGCAGCCATTTATTTAACGACTGTGGCAAGAAAGAGAGCAAAACTCCCTTCACTGCTTTGCTTAGCAATGGGAATTTGGGACTCCTTGTAGTTGTAACTCGAGGACTATCTCTAGACATGGCCACATGGCTGAATCCGAAGAGGCGATCGATTGCGAAGCCACCCACAAAGAGAACCGGTAATAAAGCTGGTGAGAACCCATCACTGAGTAGTACCATAAAATTATATATCCAGGGAAAGATAATTTAATCAAGAATGTAATGCAATAACTTTTGGGAAGGATTTGCTATTAGAATCGCAGTTACAGTATAAAGAAGAAAAGTGAAACACGTAGAAAAAAACGAGATATCCATAAATGATCCCCATGTCAGTTAATCCTTAGTTGGGTAAACTTTAGCATGAATGATGGCTTGCAATGTCTTCCCATGGAGTGAACCAAGTCTTTGAGTTCTGCAGCTGTTATCATGTAAAGCCAAGATTGAATGATGGCTTAGATTAACTGGGTTTTATTGCTGTGTCACTTCTGACTAACCAGTTTCTTTAGTCGGCTCCCTAGATTTTCCATTGGGTGAAGGTCTGGGCTATTCCCAGGCCATTCCAGCAGTGGAATCGGATTATCTTGAAACTCCAAATAAAAAAAAAGTGGTACTATTAGCCCTCAAACCTCAAAAATACACTTTTCCCAAAAAGGTTTCCACAATTTTGGCCACTATTGTAGCTCGATTCAACACCTCTGTGGCAGGTTCACTCTTCACTTACCTACAATGTTCCCAAGAAAGAGACCAGGAAGAATCTGTAAAAGTTTTAAAAAAATATATTAGTGTACATATTTTTTATGATTCACACCACATTCTAGCTGGCCTACTCTTGCAGCCAAAGCCAACTCTCGGGCATCACATTAAATCTGAATATAATTCATTTCTTCAGGCCACGTGTGCCACCTGAAGCCAATATTTACACTGGCTAAAACCTCAGTTTAGGGTTTAACATGTCAACCATTAACAGGAGAACAAAAATAAAAAATTCCAGAGTGACAGATCCAAAGCCCTGGGGATCTGCTTTGGATCTGTCACTCTGAAATTTATTATTTTTTTTCTCCTGTTCTTGGTTGACATATTAAACCCTAAACTGAGGTTTTAGGCTGATTTTTCAGGCCCAATTCAAGCAGTCCTCGATTTATGACCCCAACTGAGTCCAAAATTTCTGTTGCTAGGCGAAACATCTGCTTAGTGAATTTTGCCTCATTTTACGACCTTTCTTGCTACGGTTGTTAAGTGAATCCCTGCAGCTGCTACGTTAGTAACGTGGTTGTTAAGTGACTTTGCTTGTTGGAAGGTCGCAAAAAAGGAATCACGTGACCCTGGGATGCTGCCACCATCATAAATATGAGTCAGTTGTTTAACTGAATGTTAAGTATCAATTGTTATAAAGATGTAGAATGCTATATAGAAAATGTTATGTTGTGTTGAAAGTTATAGTATATAGGGTGTAAAGCAATTGGGGGGAATTATGATTTGGATTAAACAAAAGTTGTTATTTAGATGTAGAATATGTAGAATATGCTAAATAGAAAGTTATAGTATATACAGGGGGTAGAGTAATTGGGAGGAACTACGATTTGGATTCTGTTTTGTAATATTTGGGATAGATTATGTATAGATATTATAAAATAAAGAAGGAATAGATAGTTATTACTTGGATGTTATTTAGAAATTTTTAGTATTGACAGGGGATAGAGTAGATGAGGAAATTTTATGATATGATGTGATTTGGATTTCACTTTTTTTTTAATATCTGGGGAGTTAATATGAATAGTAATTTTTAAGGTTACAAGGGAAGCCAAGGGAGGGGAGGGATGGGTTAGGGGGGGGTAGGGGGCAGGGAGGGGTGGGGGTGGGGGGAAGGGGAGGGGGGATTTGTATTTGTAGAACTTTTTCAATTAAAAAAAAATGAGTCAATTGCTAAGTGCCTGAATTTTGATGACGTAGCCACGGGGGATGCCCCAACGGTCATTAAGTATGAAAAACAATCGTAAGTCACTTTTTCAATGCTGCTGTAACTATGATCGCTAAATGAACGGTCGTAAGTCGAGAACTACAGCTAATTGATTTCTTCAGGCCTAACATATCACATGAGTCAGTTAAAACCCCAGTTTAGGGTTTAACGTCTCACCCCAAAACCCGAAACAACCAGGAACAATAAAATAATACATTTCAGAGTGACAGATTCAAAGTCATCCTGCTGATTTTTTGATGCCTCGAGGCAGAATTAGAACTCGCAGCTGCCGATTCCTGGTCCAGAACATTCCCCGCTACAACCCAACCCCCTCTCCCCAGTGACTCACGAGAGAAAACCACACACCACGCCCCTATCAAGGTGAACCAAACCTTCGGTTTTACATCGCCGTCCTCAAAAGAAAAGTTGACAACTTCTCTCGAAAGCCGAAAGGAAAAAAAAAACACCCTCAATCTTAGAATACAAACTGGATGTAAATTGGGGAAGGGGCCCTTTTAACGTGCTTTGTCCTCCCCTCTTCTGTCTTGGTTTGAAGGCAGGAGGTCCAAACTTCACCAAGATGCTATTAAAAAAAAAATGAAACATCTGATTTCCTACCTTATTCATGCCGTTGCCCATAATTTTTCTAAGTGACCTTAGCAGCTCCCAAGGCAGACTGAATGTTCCAGCCACCCACCACTCTTTATCCAAACGTCCAGCGATGGCCACTTCCCTGGGGCAGGCTCTGGGGCAAGATTTACACCCCCCAGGCTGGCGGCCCCTCGTTCCCCGTCCTTGGCCCGTCCCCAAAACAGCAATCTTCCCGGGGGTGTGTGAGTGTGTGACAGCTGCGTATTTTGTGGCATGGAATAAAATCTGCAGAGGCAGATCTGCACTCTCTTTCTTTTCTATTTCCTCCTCCTCCTCCGCTCGCTGGCTCATCAAAGGAGCTGCTCCTATCAAAATGCCTTTTTCCAGGGTTGGAAAAAATCCCACCTCCTTGCAAATATGGGGGGTGGGGGGGGGGAGCTGGGCTGGGCTTGGGGGAGAGAATCACCCTGGTTGCGTGGCTGTTGCGAACGCACAACGCCAAAGCTTGTGGCGTGCAAGAGAATGCATCCTTTTGTTTTGCAGAGAAGGCAGCTGTGGCATTTTGCCTTGGCACCGGATGGCGGGGTGAGGGAGGGGGAATAGGACCCCAGAATAGCCTGTGTTAGCAAGGCAAGCCCCCCCCCCAACCCTCACCTCCAACCCATTTCTGGGAGGTCACCAGATATGTTGGTGCTTCGGGCAGCCACGGGTGCCATGGATAAAAAGGGCTGGCCCAGAGTGAGCACTGCCAAGGGGAAGGCAAGGGAGGGAGGAGGGGGCTTTGCCCTTCTGGGGCCGAACATGAGTCATTCCAAGAAGCGTGGGGGTGGGGAGGGGAGGGGGAGAACAGGGGAATGCAATGTTCCCAAGCCAGTGGAATGTGCCAAGCTGGCACTGCTTATGGGAAGTAATTGAAACCTTTGGGGGGGGGTCAACCTGCCCAAAATAGAGTCTTCCAGGAGCAAGGCCACCTTGCCCCACTCGTCCAGGGCGGGTGGGGGGTGATTGGAGGGGAACAAGTTCCCGTTTCCAGACACGGGGGCCCTTGGGAATCTGTTGGGCGATAGGAAGAGGGGCAGGCAGAGTTGAGGATCTGGACTCTTCCTTTGATTTTAGAGCTTGAAGGGACCCTGGGGGTCTTTTAGTCCGGTCCCTTGCTCGAGCAGGAGACCCTAATATATACCATGTCATTGGAAAGCAATCAACCGATGGAACAGAAGTTGCCTTCGGAAGGGGGCTGGGCTAGATGACCTTCAAAGATCCCTTCCACCTCTTGTTACTTTGCAATTCTCCTGCGTTGAGTAGGAGGCTGGACTAGATGACCTCCGAAGGTCCCTTCCACCTCTTGTTACTTTGCAATTCTCCTGCGTTGAGTACGAGGCTGGACTAGATGACCTCCGAAGGTCTCTTCCACCTCTTGTTACTTTGCAATTCTCCTGCGTTGAGTAGGGGGCTGGACTGGACGACCTCCGAGGTCCCTTCCAGCTCTTGTTACTTTGCAATTCTCCTGCGTTGAGTACGAGGCTGGACTAGATGACCTCCGAAGGTCTCTTCCACCTCTTGTTACTTTGCAATTCTCCTGCGTTGAGTAGGGGGCTGGACTAGACGACCTCCGAGGTCCCTTCCAGCTATCTAGTCTGATGAAACTCCGAAACAGGTCGGGGGAGGAGAGGGGCTGTTGGAAGATACCCGGGGGTCGCAGCTTGGATGGCCTGCAGATGCGGAGCGTTTCTCCCGAGGAAGCCAGCCCGGGGCTTCCAAAATAGAAGCCTCTCCCCCCCCCCGCTCCAAAATTAGGACCACCCCTCTTTTAGCATGACGCCGCTCTGCAAAAGAGACGAAGCGGGGCGAGACCACCTACCTGGCAGGCAATAAGCCCCGCCCCCCACTAAAGCCCCGCCCATAGAAGCCCCGGTTGCCCCGGCGACGGGACGCGCATCGGAGGAAGGACCAGCATGGCCAAGAACAAGGTGGGGCGGCGGGAGGGAGGGGCGGGAATCCCCCACACCGGGGCGGGGGAGGGAGCGTCGCCTTCTCCAGCCCCTTCCAAAGCCCATCGTCCCCAGCCATGCGTGCTAGGCGGGTTTTGGACGGAATAAAGCCGGCTGGGGATGATGGAGGGTCCGTTCCTGCCCAACTGGCACGGCGGTCGTTGAGCATCACACGAGAGTGGATGATGGGGCTTGTAATCCACCCTTCGACCCTCATCCCTGGTTGGGAAAGACAGGGATGCCCCACCCTTTTGAACCTTGCAAGTTGGCATTGCAATATGAGATGGGCACCTGATCGCGGCTGGCAGCATTGAAATAAAGGAATCAATCGTGGCTTGTTCTGATCAGGGCTGGTTTAAAACCGAGGGCCGACGGTCAAACCTGGGTGCTTTAAGAGGGGTGGGCTTTTAATTCCCAGGATTTCTCAGACCATCTGTAAAGATAGTGCTCAACCTACGACCGCAACTGAGCTCCAAATTTCTCTCGCTAAGTGAGACAGAGGTTAATTTCGCCCCGTTTTACGACCTTCCTTGCCGCTAAGCGAATCACTGCAGTTGCTGAGTTAGTAACCCGGTTGTTAAGTGAATCTTAACCACCCCAGTTGACTTTGCACGTCGCGAGGTCACAAAAGGGGAACACATGACCTGAGGGGACACTGCGACCGTCGTAAGTATGAGTCAACGGCCAAGCGCCTGAATTTTGATCATGTGACCGCGGGGATGCTGCAACGGTCATAAGTGTGAAAAACGATCCCAAGTCACTTCTTTCAGTGCCCTTGTAATTTCCGTCACTAAATGAACCATTGTAAGTCGAGGACTTACCCGTGCCCCACAAGTAGTTGGATTGCAGCAGATAGAAATGTGGCCAAGAGATAAAAATATCATTACAGATGGTCCTTGACTTACGACCGCAACTGAGCCCAAAATTTCTGTCTCTAAGTGAGGCAGTGGTTAATTTCCCCCCCATTTTACAACCTCCCTTGCCGCAAAGCGAATCACTGCAGTTTGTAAGTTAGTAACCCGGTTGTTAAGTGAATCTAGTTGGATTGCAGCAGGATAGCAATGCCCCAAAGAAATAAAAATATCAATTCGGGTAGTCCTCGACTTATGACCGCAATGTGAGCCAGAATTTCTGTCGCTTCTGTTAAGTGAGCCATGCCCGATTTTACAGACTTTTTTGCTAAGTGAATTGCTGAGTTATAGGTTGTTAAGTATTGGTAAAATCTCTAACAGGAAAAAAACATCTTGAGTAAAAATACCATCTTCATTGCTCAATAATTCATCCCATCTTAAAATGCCTTTTTAAAAAAAATATCGTTCCAAAGAAGCAGAAAGTTAGTTTGAAACGGTTTTGAATATGTCAATTTGATCTCGTTGCAGAATGCAAACCATAAAGGACCATACGGTTGCCAGAAGCTGAAAGAACGGTGAGTGGCTTCCTTTTTAATATTGAATTTTTTTTAAAAAAAAGTTTTAGGCAGGGAAACCCCCCCCCCCCAAAGGTACAAGTACAGATTAGGTGAAACCTGTCTCAAAAACAGTCATTTGGACCTTGGAGTCCTAGTAGACGATCCCTTAAATGTGAGCTAGCTGTATGCGGCAGCAGCCGAAAAGGCCAATGCGATCCTGGGTGGTATCAACAGAGGCATAGAATCAAAATCAGGTATTAGTACCGCTTTGTAAAGTCTTAGTAAGGCCACACCTGAAGTACTGCAACCAATTTTGGTCCCCACATTACAAAAAAAAAGAGGTTGAGAGTTTGGAAAAAGTGCAGAGAAGAGCAACTGAGCAACCAAAAAGAATGAGAGAGGGGGGGGGAGAAGGAGAAGGAGGGGAAGAAAGAAAAGGAAGAAAAAAGAGAGAGAGAAGGAAGGGAGGGAGAGAGAGAGAGAGAGAGAGAGGAAGGAAGGAAGGAAGGAAGGAAGGAAGGAAGGAAGGAAGGAAGGAAGGAAGGAAGGAAGGAAGGAAGACCAGGAGCCTGGATAGCTCAGCAGACTAAATAAAGCCTGTTATTAACATTCAGCTGCCTGCAATTATTGTAAGTTCAAATCTCCCCAGGCTCGAGGTTGACTCAGCCTTCCATCCTTTCTAAGGTAGGTCAATTGAGGACCCAGTTTGTGGGGGCAATAAGCTGACTTTGTATAAATATACAAAAGGATGAAGGCTATTGCTTAACGCATTGTAAGCTGCCCTGAGTCTCCGGAGAAGGGCGGCATATAAATCAAATTAAAAAAAGGAAGGAAGGAAGGAAGGAAGGAAGACCAGGAGCCTGGATAGCTCAGCAGACTAAAGCCTGTTATTAACATTCAGCTGTCTGCAATTATTGTAAGTTTGAATCTCACCAGGCTCAAGGTTGACTCAGCCTTCCATCCTTTCTAAGGGAGGTCAATTGAGGACCCAGTTTGTGGGGGCAATAAGCTGACTTTGTATAAATATACAAAAGGATGAAGGCTGTTGCTTAACCCATTGTAAGCCGCCCTGAGTCTCCGGAGAAGGGCGGCAAATAAATAAGAAAGAAAGAAAGAAAGAAAGAAAGAAAGAAAGAAAGAAAGAAAGAAAGAAAGAAAGAAAGAAAGAAAGAAAGAAAGAAAGATCAGCAGCCAAAAAAAGTGAATACAATCCTTGGTTGTATCAACAGAGGCATAGAATCAAAATCAGGTATTAGTACCGCTTTGTAAAGCCTTAGTAAGGCCCCACCTGGAATCCAGCATCCAGTTTTGGTCCCCACATTACAAAAAAATAGATGTTGAGACTTTGAAAAAGTGCAGAGAAGAGCAACTAAGAGGATCAAAGGCCTGGAGACTAAAACATACAAAGAACGGTTGCAGGAATTGGAGTTTGGCTAGTCTAAAAAAAAGAAGAATTAGGGGTGACATGATAGCAATCTTCCAGTATTTGAGAGGCTGCCCCAAAGAAGAAGAGGGTCAAATTATTCTCCAAAGCCCCGGAAGGCAAGAGAAGAAACAACGGATGGAAACTAACCAAGGAAAGAAGCAACCTGGAATTAAGGAGAAACTTCTTAATTAACCAGTGGAACAGCTGGCCACCAGAAATCATAGGTGCTTCATCATTGGAAGTTTTAAAGAAAAGAGTGGTCAGCCACTTGTCTAAAATGGTATAGGTTCTCCTGCTTGAGTACGGGGTTGGACTAGAAGACCTCCAAGGTCCCTTCCAGCTCATTCGTTCTATTCATAAGTATAAACTAGGTGGCTCAGTGGCTACGATACTGAGCTTGTCGATCAGAAAGGTCGGCAGTTCGGCGGTTCGAATCCCTAGTACAGGGATTCTCCTGCGCGAGCAGGGGGTTAGACTAGATGACCTCCGAGGTCCCTTCCAACTGTGTTACTGTTAAAGCTGCTAAGAAGTACCTTTGTGTGTGTTGGTGTGTTGGTGTATCTTCATGGACTTCCCAAAAGAGAACAGGGCATGTGACATGCCATGCATGAATGCACACGTGAAGCAAATTAAGGATAGTCCTCGTTTAGTGACCACAACGAAAGCCGGCCCCTCAGTTAAGCAAAGGTGTCACTAAGTGAAACCACGACTCTGCTTATGGCTACAGCTCTTCTTTGTCTCACATACCCTCAAAAGTTGTCAAAGGCCACGAATGACCACCAGGTTATTTTTTTCATTGCCGTAGTAACTGTGAGCGGTCGCTGAACGAGGCACTCGCTGAACAAGGACTACCTGTGCAGAATTTGGGGTGCTAAAAAATTGGCTTCGTTTGCGTGGCGATAGCATGACACAACGTGACATGCTAAATGCTTGTGCTAGGATGACGGTGTGTGACATCTCTTGACGTCATCACAAAAATGGTTGGCGCTATAGCTATAGCGTGGCAGTCGTTAAGTGATCCTGAGGTCGTTAAGCAAATCCACTGTTTGCTATGGGGTGGGGTGTGATTTTTTTTTTGCCAGAAACTGGAAGTAAATCCCAGTTTCAGAGGAAAAAACCAAGCTAAACTTAATTTTTATATTAAATTATATTATTGTATATTTAATTTATACATTTTTCTTTAGAACACATAAAAATTCAGTATCTTTATGAACAGTGTGTTGTCTGGGTACAGTTAATTTTGAAAAAAAATAACAGTAATAATAACAATATTCATAGCATTCATGATAATCACATAATGATACTAATATTTGCTTATCCACACTAACAAACTTTCCTTGTATATAGTTGATCATTCTCGTAAACCTTTTGAGTTTCTAACTTCTGTTTCTATTAACCAAACATAGGTCTATCATACAGGTCTGTCGTAACTTTGAATCCTTGCTAAGCAACCAGTCACAAGTCAAGGAATACCTGTACGTTATCCCACTTATGCTTCATGAGGTCTAGCGACATGTCAAAACAGACCCAAACAGCCGTAAAACCCACGAATGGAGCAATCTTTGTCTCTCTTCGTCCTCTTATGATTTCGGGCCCTATAAGAAAAGAGCCAATGGGCTGCTGCTTCCAATATATAAAGTGTGCTTGCTATTTTGAAAGAAAAGGGATTTTTAATTTAATTTAATTTCATTTATTTTTTTACACAGGGAACCCCGAGCTTCCATCCGATTCAAGTGTGCCCTCACCAACACCATTTTAGATGTCCTTCAACAGCGACCCGGATGGGTGGAAGTGAAAGAGTGAGATTTTTTTTAAAAAAAAATAATCTTTATTAAATATTTACAATAAAATTAATACACAATAATAATTGAAAAGCAATATAAAAAAGCAAAACATAGAAACACTTAAACGCGGGACTAAAACCGAACAACAAACAAGACTAACTGAGAATTAAGCTCAAAGAGTGAGATTTATATTTATTTTTTTTAATATGATGGAGACGATAAAAGCTGGCAGGGTCCGCTTTTTCTCTCCCCCACGAAAGCTTAGAGCAGTGATGGCTAACCTTTTTGCCATCATGTGCCAAAAGCGGGGGGAGTATGGGGGGGCCACCCGCCCGCGTGCCCACACCCATAATTCTATGCCCCCTGCGCATGCGTGCATGACCCCCCCCATGCTCCCCCCGCTTTTGGCACGAGATGGCACGGTGGACCCATTTTTTTGCTCTTCCCAGGCTCCAGAGCCTTTCTAGGAGGGTGAAAATGGCCTTCCACATTCCTGGGTCAGTCAGAGAGAGAGTTTATTTGCGCAAAGACTCAAGCCATGTTTGCCCATCTTGGCTCTGAGTAACTTCTCCATGCTTGTATGACACATTATATACTTTCCTAAACAAAGGATTCTGCTAACACAGCAACTTTCCATATATGGTTAACATACATTTGTTATTTTTAATTGACATCTCTTAATTACTAAGATTTTACCTCATCCTTGCCAAACAATCATTATTCTTCTGTAACTGGCTAAAGTACAAATTCTTCTTTTGATATTTGCTTCTCGTCCAGGTGCTATTCTCTGGCCTAATCACCCTTGACTATGTTTCATGAGGATGCTCCCTTTTCTTCTGACAAGTTAGGGGGTCACTTAGAGTATCAAGGGAGTTCATGCTGACGTTGTATTTTCTCTAGCTGGCGGTATTTCCTGCCTTCAGAATATAGTTGCTTTTAGAATATCTTTTAGAATATGAATGAGAATGCTCTCTACATGGGGCTCCCCTTGAAGTGCACCCGGAAGCTCCAACTGGTCCAGAATGCGGCTGCGCGAGTAATTATGGGAGCAACATGGTGCTCACATGTAACATCTCTACTACGCGAGCTGCACTGGCTTCCGGTGGCCTTCCGAGTGCGCTTCAAGGTGTTGGTTCTTACCTTTAAAGTGCTCCATGGCTTAGGACCTGAGTACTTACGAGACCACCTGCTGCAACCGATAACCTCCCACCAACCAATACGCTCTCACAGAGTAGGCCTATTCATGGTACCATCATTAAAACAATGTCGTCTGGTGGTTCCAAGGGAGAGGGCCTTCTCTGTGGGGGCACCTACGCTTTGGAACAAAATACCACCTGGAATACGAATAATCCCAGATCTTCGCACTTTCCGACGTGCCCTGAAGACCTTTCTATTTCAACAAGCAGGGCTAGCACAAACATCAAAATTCTATGCCAAGGTCTTAGTAGATACACCAAGTTGACTCAATTTATTATTTACTGTTTATAAAATATATTTATCTGTATATGAAATCTTAATCTGTTCACCGCCCTGAGTCCTTTGGGAGAAGGGCGGTATAGAAATTCAATAAATTAAATAAATAAATAAATAAAAATATAGTGAATATAAAATTATCCAGTGGTCATCCAAACGGTCCCACTTCAATGGAGGCCCTCTGGAGGCCGGAAATGACCCATTTGCCAACTTTCCGGCCTCTGGAGGGTCTCTGGGTGTGTGTGTGGAGAAGGCCATTTTAGCCCTCCCCAGGCTCCTAGAAAGGCTCTGGAGCCTGGGAGAAGCGAAAAATGGGCCTTCCCCACCCTCCCGAGGCCTTCCGGAGGCTGGAAACAGCCTGTTTCCCTACTTTTTGGGGGCCCAGAAGGCCCAAAAATCAGGTGGCGGGAACTGAGCTCGCGTGCCCACCGATATGGCACCGAATGCCACGGGTGCCATAGGTTCGCCATCCCGGGTTTAGGGGAAAAGCAGAATTTCTGTTTTCTGGTAGACGCATTCAGAAGGTCTGGAGCTTCCTCTGAAACGGGGTTATATCTGAGATCAAGGATTAGAGCTGCTCCTTTGGATCAAAGTTTAGGAGATAAAGGAGAATATTTGTAGCTCGGGGTTGAAATGAGGGGTCCCTGGTGCTCTCTGTGGGCTTGGTGGCTTTCTTGTAGGCGTTTTATGGCCCAAGTAGGTAACATCATCAGTGCTGGAAGGAAGGGGAGTTTCGGGGGTGGAGGAGGAGGAGGAAAGGGAGAATTGTGGGATCCTTGCTGGTCCCTTGGTGTTATGCAGACGTTTCATGACCCAACTCGGTAACGTCATCAGTGCTAGGACAGAGTGGATCTGCTCCCTGTTTTTATATATACAGGGCAAGCCTCTTGTGTATAAACAGAGAACAAACCCACTCCCTTCTAGCCTCCTCCAGCCCTTCCTCCCTTCTAACACTGATGATGTTACCTAGTTGGGTCACGGAATGTCTGCAGGAAGAGAGCACCAAGGACCCCCACCATCGTCATCGTTCTCCTCCTCCTCGCTGCAAACCCCACTCCCTTCCAGAATGGATGCTATTACCTAGTTGGGTTGTGAAACGCCCTTGCAAGAAAACAACGAAGCCTGCAGTAGGCTCCTTCTTTTCTTGTGCTGGCAATTGAACCCCGATACACGCTAATAAAAATGCAATCTACTTTACAGTTGGTTATTAATGCCCCATTTGGCTTTAGATGTAAATTTTAAACTTATCGACGTCGCCATTTGAGAAATCACAGCTAATGCAAAGTTCTTTGCTTTTGAACATTAGCCTGGGGTGTTTCCCAGCCTGGGCACTTTCAAGATATTTGGACTTCAACTCCCAGAATTCCCTGGCCTCTGCTCGCTGTTTCTAAAAACCTGTTCCCCTGAAATGATGCTTCTCACGCTTCTGGGGTGCTGCTGTTTATTTATTTATTTATTTATCTATTTATTGGTTCGATTTATATGCTGCCCTTCTCCAGAGACTCAGGGCGGCTTACAATGCGTTAAGCAATAGCCGTCATACTTTTGTATATACCTGCTTAGTAGGGCTTTCGCCCCCCCCCCTAAATGGTGTTCTTTTTTATACAAAGTCAGCTTATTGCCCCCACAATCTGGGTCCTCATTTTAACTACCTCAGAAGGATGGAAGGCTGAGTCAACCTTGAGCCTGGTGAGATTCGAACTCGCAGTAATTGCAGGCAGCTGGCAGCTAAGTGCTACTTTAACAGCGCTTTAGTCTGCTGCTCCACTTCCCCATCGGCACACACTGGGAATTTCTGCGGCCTGTGATGCTGACTGTAGAATTTTAGCTGAACAAAACTCCGCATCGGCAACGGGAAGGGCATCTGGCCATTAAAACACCCTGCTAGCTCCATTCAGTTGCCCAGACTCCATCCTGGAAGGCATTTTGAGGTCGTTAAATAAAGATGATGATGATGACTTTGGATGTCTGGGGTAGTGCGGTGGCCTAGAGGTGGCGCTCTCGCCTCACAGTCAGGAGGTGTGAGTTCGATCCTAGGTAACGGGGAATATTTCTTTCTCTCTGGGAAGACTGAAGAATATATCTGCTGAATTAAACTCCGTGTCGGTAACAGGAAGGGCATCCGGCCATTAAAACACCCTGCTAGCTCCATTCAGTTGCCCAGACTCCACTCCGCAAGAGATTATGGGGGTTGTTAAATGAAGATGATGATGAGGACTTTGGGTATCTGGGGTGGGGGGTGGGGGCGCACAACCCCCTTGAGAAAGCTAAAAGAATTGCTGGCTGACCCCTCCCCGTTTGGCCTTCCTCCCCAGCGAGGGCGAGTGGGACTTCTACTGGTGCGACGTCCGCTGGCTGCAGGAGAATTTCGACCACACCTACATGGACGAGCACGTCCGCATCAGCCACTTCCGCAACCATTACGAGGTGGGTAAACCTGGGCAGGGAGAGGGGCGGGGCGGGGGACAGGTGAGAGCAGGTTGGCCCAGATGCCCTGGAGACGGTTCTTTAGGGGTCTCTTAGGAGCCTGTGTCCATCACGACCTCATTCGGCAACTGATGCTATGTTGTCCGTAACAGAAGAACAGAGTCTGAAGGGACCTTGGAGGTCGTCTAGTCCAACCCCATTCATCAAGCCAGGAGGCCCCCATATACCATTTCAGGCCTGTCCCGTCCCCCAAAGGGAAGCAGCATCTGCCTCAGTCCACAATGCTTGTGTCACACGCTCTTGGTCCTGGTGGGGTAGTTGCCTGCGTCGAACTTCGGTTGAACACAGAATATAGAATAATAGAGTTGGAAGGGACTTGGAAGCTAGGGGTGAAATCCAAAATATTTCCCGACCAGTTCTGTGGGTGTAGCTTGATAGGTGTGGCAGGGGAAGGATGTTGCAAAATCTCTATTCACATCCATCCTGGGGGAAGATACTGCAAAATCTCCATTCCCACCCACTCCAGGGGACGGATACTGCAAAATCTCCATTCCCACCCCACTCCAGAGGAAGGATAATGCAAAATCTCCATTCCCACTCCACTCCAGGGAAAGGATACTGCAAAATCCCCATTCCCACCCCACTCCTGGAGGAAGGATACTGCAAAATCCCCATTCCCTCCCCACTCCTGGGGGAGGGATACTTCAAAATCCCCATTCCCTCCCTACTCCTGGAGGAAGGATACCGCAAAATCCCCATTCCCTCCCCACTCCTGGGGGAAGGATACTGCAAAATCCCCATTCCCACCCCACTCCAGGGGAAAGATACTGCAAAATCCCCATTCCCTCCCCACTCTTGGGGGAAGGATACTGCAAAATCCACATTCCCTCCCCACTCCTGGGGGAAGGATACTGCAAAATTCCCACTCCCTCCCCACTCCAGGGAAAGGATACTGCAAAATCTCCATTCCCTCCCCACTCCAGGGAAAGGATACTGCAAAATCCCCATTCCCTCCCCACTCCAGGGAAAGGATACTGCAAAATCCCCATTCCTTCCCCACTCCTGGAGGAAGGATACTGCAAAATCCCCATTCCCTCCCCACTCCTGGGGCTGGTTAATTGTTCTCACTGTCAGGAAATTTCACCTTAGTTCCAGATTGTTTCTCTCCTTGATTAGTTTCCACCCGTTGCTTCTTGTCCTGCCTTCGGGGGCTTTGGAGAGTAGCTTGGCTCCCTCTTCTTTGGGGCAGCCCCTCAAATATTGGAAGATGCTGTCATGTCATCCCCTATACTCCATTTTTTCAGCAAACTAGACCTACCCAATTCCTGCAACCCTTCGTCAAATCTTTCAGCCTCCAGCCCCCTAATCCTCTTTGTATTTATAAGATTTATAAATAAGATTTATATACCGCCCTTCTCCTTGCAGACTCAGGGCGGTGAACAGCCAGATAAAAAACAAGGTACACAAAAGTTAAAATTTTAAAAACACAAATATAAATTTAGCCGATGATTAAAAACAAATTAATTTAAAATGAATATCAAACACTAAAAATTATAAAAATTTAGCAGGGATCAGGCTAAGCCGGCAAGCTGAAAAAAAAATATGTTTTTAAGGCCCGACGAAAAGTCCGGAGGTCAGAGATCGTTCTCAACTCTGGAGGAAGATCGTTCCAGAGGGTGGGAGCTACCACAGAGAAGGCTCTCCCCCTGGGGGTCGCCAGCCGGCATTGTCTGAGTTCTTCTGCCTTCGGGGCAGAGATGAAATGCTACCGGTTCGGGACGGTTTGCTCGAACCGGTAGTAAAAAATGCTACCAGTTCACCAGAACCGGTAGTAAAAAAAAAATGCTTTTAAAAAGTTTTTTAAAAAGGTTCTGAGGATCGTGCGGCACAGCTGATTCTCACAGCTGATCGTCGGAACTTTTTAAAAACTTTTTTCAGTTAAAAAATGCTTTTAAAAGTAAAAAAAACAACTTGGCCACGCCCACCCAGTCACATGATACCCACCAAGCCACGCCCACAGAACCGGAAGGGAATTTTTTTGAATTTCACCCCTGCTTTGGGGGTCCTGGAGGATCTTGAGCTCCCCTCTTCAGATGTAGGACGATAGCTTAGTGGGGGAGCCCTTGTGCCCCCCGTAGAATCTCTTTCCCCAATGAGGAATAGATGGCGCTGAATGAGCTTCCTCTGAGGGCCAGTTCTGATCCAGGGGCCCGATCCAGGGGCCACGCTTGGCTGAAGCTGTTCTCCTGCCTTTCTTGTCCCTGGCAGCTGACTCGGAAGAACTACACCGTCAAAAACTTGAAGCGTCTCCGGAAACAGCTGGAGAGGGACTCCGGGAAGCTGGAGGCCATGAAATGTGACTTCTTCCCCAAGACCTTTGAGATGCCTTCCGAGTATCACCTGTTTGTGGAGGAGTTTCGGAAGAATCCCGGCATCACCTGGATCATGAAACCGGTAAGGAGGAGGAGGAGGAGGAAGAAGAAGAAGAATGCAATGTCGATGGTGCTCTCTGAGCTTGGTTGTCTTCTTCCAGACGTTTCATGACCCAACTAGGGAACATCATCAGTGCTAGAAGGAAGGAAAGAACGAAGGGAGGGAGGGAGGAAAAAAGGAAGGAAGGAAAGAAGGGGGGAAGAGGAGGAGGAGGAGGAAAGAAAGAAAGAAAAGGAGTTGGAGAGAAGAGGAGGAGGAGGAAGAGGAGGGTCTGCTCCAAAGCGGATAGGAAACTAATATTACTGCAATATATTTATCAACTAGCAGGGATAGTGTATATGTTTGTGTCTTCTCTCTACACATTTTTTAAAGTGTCTTGTTTATTTTTAATTTTGTTTTTGTTAGAAGTTTCCCTTTTCTCCCCTCCCCAAATGGTGAAGTTTCTACAGTATTTTAACTTTTGGAATAACACAAAAACTCGCAAAAGAAAACAAACAAACAAACAGACAAGAACTTCCTGGTGGGAATCGAACCGATCATCTGACCCTTCCTTCGTCTTTGGTTGGGGGGGGGCGCATTGGAGTTTTGCCCTGGACTCCCCTGGCATCTTCCCAGCCCCACCCCCCCATGCAGCCACTCCTTCCTGTCTCCCTGGGAAGAGAATTGGGGGAACCTTGAGAGACCTGGTCCCTCTCCTCCTCCTCCTCTCCTTTTTCCTTCCTTCCTTCCTTCCTTCCTTCCTTCCTTCCTTCACTTACTTACTTTCTTCCTTCTTCAACATCTCCTTTCCTTCCCTCCTTCTCCCCTTCCTTCCTTCTCCTTCTCATCTCCTTCCTCCTCCCCTCCCTTCCTTCCTTCATCAATATCATCCTTCCTTCTTTCCTTTCCTCCTTCCTTCCCTCCTCCTCCTCCCCTTCCTTTCTTCCTTCCTCAATATCTTCCTTCCATCTTTCCTTCCTCCTCCCATTCCTATCTTCCCTCTTCCTCCACCCCTTCCTTCCTTTCCTCCTCCTCCCCTTCCTTCCTTCCTTCCTTCCAATATCTTCCTTCCTTCCTTTCCTCTTCCTTCCATCTCCTCCCCCCTTCCTTCCTTTCTTCCCTCCTCCTCCCCCCTTCCTTCCTTCCCTCCTCCTCCCCTTCCTTCCTTCCTTTCCTCTTCCTTCCATCTCCTTCTCCTCCCCTTCCTTCTCCTCCTCCTCCTTCCTTCCTTCCAATATCTTCCTTCCTTCCATTCTTCTTTCTTCCATCTCCTTCTCCTCCCCTTCCTTCTCCTCCTCCTCCCTTCCTTCCTTAATCAATATCTTCCTTCCTTCCATCTCCTCCTCCTCCCCTTCCCGCTTCTCCTCCTCCTCCCTTCCTTAATATATTCCTTCCTTCTTTCCTTCCATCTTTCCTTCCCTCCTCCTCCTGCCCTTCCTTCCTTTCCTCCTCCTCCCTCCCTCCCTCCCTCTCCTCCTCCCTCTCCATCTCCAGGCTTCACATCAGGACCAGTCATTGCCGATAGATAAAAACTGGCAGCTCTTTCCCCTTCCCCAAAGTGGGGAGGGGGCGTATGCAAATGCATGAGGGGCTTATGCAAACGAGACCCTGAATTCCTGCAAGAGATTATTTCAACGCCTCAAATGATAATTTGTGTTAATTGCCAGCAAGAAACCTTACCTCAAAGCCAGACTGGGGAAGAAAATGAGGATTTGCTAAATTGAGGTTGCCTTTAAAAGGTTGCAAACAGTGAGGAGTGGGGGAGGAAGGCAGGGTGGGTGGGTGGATGGAAGGAGGAGGAGGAGGAAGAGGAGGAGGAGGAGGGGGTCCTATTCCATTAGATCTCCTTGATTTCATAATCCGCCCTCCCCCTGGGATGGAAGGAAAAAGGAATTTCAAAACAGGCAAAGCCAGGAGAGCTTCCCAGCAAGGAGAGAGCAGCCCCCCCACCCCAAGGATGTTTTGAAGGAGGTTTGAAGATGAATGGGGGGGGGGGGGGAAGGTCTGGCAGGGAGGGAGGGGGGGGAGCCTCCCTAGCTGCATATTTAACCTTCTGACGAGCTAAGTCAATGGGGAAGCCAATGACCATGTGACTAACTTAATAACATCAACGAGTCACTTAACAACCACGGAAAGAAAGGTTGTAAGATTGAGACCAAACTCACTTAACAGCTATTTTCCTGACAGTCAGAACAATTAAGCAGTGGAACAACTTGCCACCAGAAGTTGTGACTGTTCCAACACTGGACAACCATTTGTTTAAGCAGGTCCCTTCCTAGTCCTAGTCTGGTCTTATCCTATCCTATTTATCCTATCCCATATTCCATTCCATTCCATTCCATTCCATTCCATTTTCCTTTCCTATTCCATTCCATATTTTCTTTTCTATTCCCTATTTTCTATTCTATTCTATTCCATTCCATTGTATTCCATTCCATATTTTTTCTTTTCTATTCCATTCCATTCTACTCAATTCCATTCCATATTTTCTTTTCCATTCCCTTTTTTCTATTCTATTCCATTCCATATTTTTTGCTTTTCTATTCCATTCCATTCTACTCTATTCCATTCCATATTTTCTTTTCCATTCCCTTTTTTCTATTCTATTCCATTCCATATTTTTTGCTTTTCTATTCCATTCCATTCTACTCTATTCCATTCCATATTTTCTTTTCCATTCCCTTTTTTCTATTCTATTCCACTCCACTCAATTCCATTCCATATTTTCTTTTTTCCATTCCATATTTTCTATTCTATTCTATTCCATTCTATTCTGTTCCATATTTTTTCTTCTTTTTGCTTTTTTCTTTTCCATTCCATATTTTCTATTCTATTTTATTTTATTTTATTTTATTTTATATTTTATTTTATTTTATTTTATTTTATTTTATTTTATTTTATTTTATTATTCTATTCTATTCTATTCTATTCTACTCTACTCTACTCTACTCTACTCTACTCTACTCTATTCTATTCTATTCTATTCTATTCTATTCTATTCTATTCTATTCTATTCTATTCTATTCTATTCTATTCTATTCTATTCTATTAAATTACATATTTTCTTTTCTCTTTTCTTTTCTTTTCCTTTCCATTCCATATTTCTCCTCTCCTCTCCTCTCCTCTCCTCTCCTCTCCTCTCCTCTCCTCTCCTCGCTTAGCCACAAACATTTTGAGCTCAGTTGTGGTCCTAGGTCAAGGACTCCCTGTAACATTAGAATTAGCTCATCTGGTCAGCTTTGGCCTACCTGGCAGGGTTGATGGAAGATCTCTCAAGAAAGCGAGTGACTCTCTTCTTTGTCTCCGCCAGGTTGCCCGATCTCAAGGGAGAGGCATTTTTCTCTTCCGGAAACTCAAGGATGTGATTGATTGGAGGAAGGTGAGCAAATACCTCCTTCTTCTCACCTCTGAGGAAGGGATTAGTTGGGAAGAGGCCGCCTTGAAGCTTGGTTCATTGAGCAGCCCTTTGGTCTTCAGCTCCTCAAGACTGTTGCCTCCAGTCTTCTTTTGGTCCTTAGACCCGGGGCTGGCCCACCATGGAAGGTGGGGATGTCCTTCTGAGGTTCTGTGATGGAGCCACCAATGAGGAACTTCTCAGGTTCTCTGTGGTCTCAAAGCTTCTGGTCTGGAAAGAATTGCTACTCCTTCTCCACTCGGGTGGCATCTCAGATGGGTTCCCATTCAGCCTTATCCAAGACACAAAGCTCTTGAGAATCTGAGTGGAGGAAGCTCATCTTCTCCTCCAGCCTTACCAGTCCAACCAGAAGTATCTTAAGAAGTTGGGGAGAAGGAGCAAGTCAGATAGGTCCATTGGCTTGGAGAGCCTATTGAGGGGGTCTCTGGGATGACTGGACATTCTGTCCATGGATGGGAAGGAACATAGACGTGACTTTGGGAAGGGGAAGAGAGATGGGACCATTAAGGAGAAAAATCACTGAGTTCCAGGAAAGGGGAAGGTGTGAGGAAGAAGTCCACCCCCTTGGTTATAGTTGATGGAAGAGGAGGCAGATTCTGACACATTTCACAATTCTGTTCTTCTGTCCTCCATCAATACAAAGCATGACCACAGTCCATGATGCCATTCCTGGTTCTTTACCTAGCTTATCTCCAAGAGGTCATGGTGGGCTCCGTCCCTACCAAACAACGTAAGAATCAGCCTAATGGGTGTCCATTTCAAGGGATCCCTTGGGGACCGTGGGATGGGCTATCCTGCATCACCTGGAACTCCTGCCTCACCAAAGATCTCCCAGGAACTCTGCACCTTGCAAAGGTATTACCTTGGTTCCTTGTAACCACCCCTGGGCTTCTCGGGAGCTTTGACGATCTAGAACAGGGTTCTCCAACTTCGTCAACTTTAAGACTTGTGGACTTCAACTCCCAGAATTCCTCAGGGCTCAGGAATTCTGGGAGTTGAAGTCCACAAGTCTTAAGGTTGCTAAGGCTGGAAAGTTGCCATGATTGGAGACCCCGATCTAGAAGGAGTTGCTCCTTTGGTGATCTAGAAGGGCCCTATGCTTCTCCTTTGATGATCCAGAAGAGGGGTGAGGAACTATGGCCCTTTGATGATCTGTGAACTTCCAACTCTAAAAATTCCTGAGCCGGCATGGCTGCCTCAGGAATTCTGGGAGTTGGAAGTCCAAAAGTCATGAAAGGCCATAGCCAGTACGGCTGCCTCAGGAATTCTGGGAGCTGAAGTCCACAAGTCATGAGGAATTCTGGGAGTTGAAGTCCAAAAGTCATGAAAGAGCCATAGCCAGTATGGCTGCCTCAGGAATTCTGGGAGTTGAAGTCCAAAAGTAATAAAGGGGCCATAGCCAATATGGCTGCCTGAGGAATTCTGGGAGTTGAAGTCCACAAGTCATGAGGAATTCTGGGAGTTGAAGTCCAAAAGTAATAAAGGGGCCATACCCAGTATGTCTGCCTCAGGAATTCTGGGAGCTGAAGTCCACAAGTCATGAGGAATTCTGGGAGTTGAAGTCCAAAAGTCATGAAAGGCCATAGCCAGTACGGCTGCCTCAGGAATTCTGGGAGTTGAAGTCCACAAGTAATAAAGGGGCCATACCCAGTATGGCTGCCTCAGGAATTCTGGGAGTTGAAGTCTACAAGTCATGAGGAATTCTGAGAGTTGAAGTCCAAAAGTCATGAAAGGCCATACCCAGTATGGCTGCCTCAGGAATTCTGGGAGTTGAAGTCCACAAGTCATGAGGAATTCTGGGAGTTGAAGTCCAAAAGTATTGAAAGAGCCATAGCCAGTATGACTGCCTCAGGAATTCTGGGAGTTGAAGTCCAAAAGTCATGAGGAATTCTGGGAGTAGAAGTCCAAAAGTAATAAAGGGGCCATAGCCAGTATGGCTGCCTCAGGAATTCTGGGAGTTGAAGTCCAAAAGTAATAAAGGGGCCATATCCAGTATGGCTGCCTCAGGAATTCTGGGAATTGAAGTCCACAAGCCATGAAAGGGGGCATAGTTCCCCACCCCTGATCTAGAAGGAGACAATTTTGCTACTCCTTCTAGATCTTGGCCAGATGGACGGACATTCGGCAGGTGGTCACAAAGTCAAGATGGAGGCTGCCACCGTGCAATCTCGCACACATGGACCAAGGCCAGGTCTTTCCCGCCTCCGATATCTCCCTGCAGGTGTTGGTTCTGTACTTCTTCCTAAACCCACCGGGACCCCCGTTTTCTTCCCCAGGATGCCGTGCGCCCCGATGATCAGAAAGATGACATTCCGGTGGAGAATTACGTTGCTCAGCGTTATATCGAGAACCCGTACTTAATAGGGGGTAAGTTGCCCATTCGCATGATGTTACAGATACAGGCAGTCCGCGACTTACGACCACAATGGAGCCCAACATTTCTGTCCCTAAGCGAGACAGTTGTGAAGTGAGTCTCATCCCATTGGATGAGCTTTTTGCCAGCAAAACTCTGCAGTTGTTGCATTAGTAACACGGTTGTTAAATGAATCTGGACCTCCCCATTGACTTTGCTCATCAGAAGGACATAAAAAGAGGATCATGTGACCCTGGGGCACTGCGACAGTCATAAGTATGAGTAACATGGTTGTTAAATGAATCTGGCTTCCCCGTGGACTTTGCTTGTCGGAAGGTCGCAAACGGGGATCACGCGACCTCTGGACACTGCAACCGTCATAAATATGAGTCAGTGGCCAGGCCTCCGAATTTTGACTGTGTGGCTGGGGGAATCCCACAATGGTTGTGTGAAAATGGTCATAAAAGCTTTTTCTTTTCCAGTGCCATTGTAATTTTGAACGGTCACTAAATGAACCGTTGTAAGTGGAGGACTTCTGTACCCCCAGCTTCCTAGCTAGGCATGTCCTGAGTTCAAATTTCTTGGAGAGCAATCTACTGTCAGGCCCAAAGAACCAAGAAGGACACGTAGAGTTACTTCTAAGTAGTGTCTTCATTGCTGTTCAGAATCCTACCACCCCAACGGAGCCTTAGCAATTTCTGTCACTAAGCGAGACGATTGTTAAGTGAATTTGGCAGCATCCCGAGGTCACCTGATCCCCTTTTCCGACCTTCGACACAAGCGAAGTCCGTGGGGGAAGCCACGTTCACCTCCCAACTGCCTTACAGGTAGTCAACTTATGCCCCCCCCGATGATCGCAAGAGCAAAATATTTGTCATTAAGTGAGTTTTGGCCCCATTTTACGACCTTTCTTTCCAGGATTTAGTAAGTGAATCGCTGCAGTTGATTAAGTGAGTAACCCGGTCGTTAAGTGAATTCAGCTTCCCCGTTGACTTTGTCAGCGGTCAGAAAGTCGCAAGAAGGGGATCATGTGACTTTGGGACACTGCGACCGTCATAAATATGAATCAGCTGCCAAGGGTCTGAATTTTGATCCTGTGACCCTGGGGATGCTGCAACTGTGTGCAAAACGGTCCTAAGCCATGCTTTTAAAAGTAAAAAAAAAAAAGAAGCCTCTGATGATCTCGCGGCTCAGCTGGGATCGTCAGAGGCTTCTCAAAGCATTTTTTTCTGCAACCTCTTCGGCCAAAGAGGTGGTAAAAAAAAATACTTTGAAAAGCCTCTGACGATTCCAGCTGAATTGCCTGATCGGCAGAGAGGTATTTTTTAAAAAGCCTCTTTGACGGTCCCAGCTGAGTTGCCTGATCGGCAGAGGCTTTTCAAAGCATTAGAAAAAATGCTTTGAAAAGTTTTTTAAAAAAGCCTAACATGATCGCGTGGTTCAGCTGGGATCGTCAGAGGGCTTTTCAAAGCATTTTTTTCTGCAACCTCTTGGCTGAAGAGTTGGTAAAAAAAAATGCTTTGAAAAGTCTCTGACGATCCCAGCTGAGTTGCCTGATCAGCAGAGAGGCTTTTCAAAGCATTAGAAAAAATGCTTTGAAAAGTTAAAAAAATAAAATTGGCCATGCCCACCCAGTCACATTAAGCCACACAAACACACACACACACCAAGCCACGCCCACAGAACAAGTTTTACATTTCACCCCTGACTTGGAGGTCCGACCCCCTGCTCGGTAGGAGACCCCACAATATTTCTGACAGACGGCCGTCCAGCCTCTTCTTAAAAAGCTCCATGATGGAGCACCCAAAACTTCTGGTAGCGGGCTGTCCCACTGGTTAATTGTTCTCACGGTTATCAAATTTCTCCTCAATTCCAGGTTGCTTCTCTCCTTGATTAATTTCCATCCGTTGCTTCTTATCCTGCCCTCGGGGGCTTTGGAGAATTTTTATTTATTATTATCGAACTTATAGCTATAGAATTTATAGAATAGCTTGACTCCCCCTTAATAAAATCCTATGAACGTTTTATTGATTTATTTCTCTTTGTTTCCCAGGTAGGAAATTCGATTTACGGGTCTACGTTTTGGTAATGTCGGTGAGTCTTGGTAATGTCGGTCGTCTTTTTCTCTTCCCATTCTAGTGGAAAGGCTTTTTAATCAAATTCAAGGTGAAGGGATTCTGGGAATACAGGTTGTCCTCGACGTACGGTCACAAGGGAGTCCAACATTTCCGTTGTTAAGTGAAACATTTCTCAAGTGAGTTTTGCCCCAGGTTACGACCTTTCTTGGCCCATTTTTTAAGCAAATCACTGCAGTCGGTAAGTGAGTAACCCGGTTGTTAAGTGAATCCGGCTTCCCCATGGACTTTGCTTGTCAGAAGGTTGCAAAAGGGGATCATGTGACTTTGGGACACTGAGACCGTCATAAATATGAATCAGTGGCCAAGGGTCTGAATTTTGATCACATGACCATGGAGATGCCACAAAGGTTGTGACTATGAGTAACGGTCATAAGTCTCTTTATTCCCTGCCCTTGTAGTTTTGAAAGGTCACTAAACGAACCGTTGTAAGTCGAGGACTACCTGTAAGGATAGTCCTCGACATACGACCGTAACGGAGAATGCCCATTACGGTTGTATCTCATCACTGATCCAATTTTACGACCTTCATTATGGCTGTCGTTAAGCAAACAGGACCGTCTGTCATAAAGTGAGCTCTGCATTTCTAATGGCCACGCCCCCTGCCCCCTGGGGTCACGTGACCGGATTTGGGGAGTTTAGCAACCAGGCTGCATTTAGGGCTTTTTCCAGGGATGAAATCTGACAGGTTCTGACGAATCGGTAGCGGAAATTTTGAGTAGTTTGGAGAACTGGCAAATACCACCACTGGCTGGCCCCAGAGTGGGGTGGGAATGGGGATTTTGCAGTATCCTTCCCCCAGGAGTAGGGTGGGAATGGAAATTTTGCAGTATTCTTCCCCCCAGGAGTGGGGAGGGAATGGGGATTTTGCAGTATCCTTCCCCCAGGAGCGGGGTGGGAATGGGGATTTTGCAGTATCCTTCCCCCAGGAGTGGGGTGGAAATGGGGATTTTGCAGTATCCTTCCCCCAGGAGTGGGATGGGAATGGGGATTTTGCAGTATCCTTCCCCCAGGAGTGGGGTGGAAATGGGGAATTTGCAGTATCCTTCCCCCAGGAGCGGGGAGGGAATGGGGATTTTGCAGTATCCTTTCCTCAGGAGTAGGAAGGGAATGGGGATTTTGCAGTATCCTTCCCCTGCCATGCCCACCAAGCCATACCCTCAGTACCGGTAGTAAAAAAAATTGAATTTAGCAGTGCCTGTTTCTAGTGTCTGGCATCACATGACAGTGATGTGTGACATTTTTGCCGACAATTGGACGTTTTCATTAAAAATGCCTCACAGCAAGCCATGGGTTCGCTTAATGACTGCAGTGTCTGCTTTATGACCACCACATTTGCTTAATGATTGCTGCAAACCAGTGGTCGTAAAATCAGGCTGGTCTCCTGACCTGCTTTACAACCATCAAGACTTAAGAGGCTCCATTACTGTTGTAAGTCAAGGACTGCTTTCTGGCTGGCAAGGGGATTCTGGGAGTTGAAGTCCATTCATCCTCAACCATTCATCCTCTGTCTAGGGGATTCTGGGAGTTGAAGTCCATTCCTCCTCAAGGATTCCGACTATGGGATTCTGGGAGTTGAAGTCCATACTTCCTCAATCATGTTGGGTAGGGAATTCTGGGAGTTGAAGTCCATTCATCCTAAAGCATGGTAACTAGGGGATTCTGGGAGTTGAAGTCCATTCATCCTCAACCACGTTGGGTAGGGAATTCTGGGAGTTGAAGTTCATTCATCCTAAAGCATGGTAACTAGGGGATTCTGGGAGTTGAAGTCCATTCATCCTCAACCATGTTGGGTAGGGAATTCTGGGAGTTGAAGTCCATTCATCCTAAAGCATGGTAACTAGGGAATTCTGGGAGTTGAAGTTCATTCATCCTAAAGCATGGTAACTAGGGGATTCTGGGAGTTGAACTCCATACTTCCTCAACCATGTTGGGTAGGGAATTCTGGGAGCTGAAGTCCATTCATCCTCAACCATTCATCCTCTGTCTAGGGGATTCTGGGAGTTGAAGTCCATTCCTCCTCGAGGATTCCGACTATGGGATTCTGGGAGTTGAAGTCCATACTTCCTCAACCATGTTGGGTAGGGAATTCTGGGAGTTGAAGTTCATTCATCCTAAAGCATGGTAACTAGGGGATTCTGGGAGTTGAAGTCCATACTTCCTCAACCATGTTGGGTAGGGAATTCTGGGAGCTGAAGTTCATTCATCCTAAAGCATGGTAACTAGGGAATTCTGGGAGTTGAAGTTCATTCATCCTAAAGCATGGTAACTAGGGGATTCTGGGAGTTGAACTCCATACTTCCTCAACCATGTTGGGTAGGGAATTCTGGGAGTTGAAGTCCATTCATCCTCAACCATTCATCCTCTGTCTAGGGGATTCTGGGAGTTGAAGTCCATTCCTCCTCGAGGATTCCGACTATGGGATTCTGGGAGTTGAAGTCCATACTTCCTCAACCATGTTGGGTAGGGAATTCTGGGAGTTGAAGTTCATTCATCCTAAAGCATGGTAACTAGGGGATTCTGGGAGTTGAAGTCCATACTTCCTCAACCATGTTGGGTAGGGAATTCTGGGAGCTGAAGTTCATTCATCCTAAAGCATGGTAACTAGGGAATTCTGGGAGTTGAAGTTCATTCATCCTAAAGCATGGTAACTAGGGGATTCTGGGAGTTGAAGTCCATACTTCCTCAACCATGTTGGGTAGGGAATTCTGGGAGCTGAAGTTCATTCATCCTAAAGCATGGTAACTAGGGGATTCTGGGAGTTGAAGTCCATTCATCCTCAACCACGTTGGGTAGGGAATTCTGGGAGTTGAAGTTCATTCATCCTAAAGCATGGTAACTAGGGAATTCTGGGAGTTGAACTCCATACTTCCTCAACCATGTTGGGTAGGGAATTCTGGGAGCTGAAGTTCATTCATCCTAAAGCATGGTAACTAGGGAATTCTGGGAGTTGAAGTCCATTCATCCTCAACCATTCGTCCTCTGTCTAGGGGATTCTGGGAGTTGAAGTCCATTCCTCCTCGAGGATTCCGACTATGGGATTCTGGGAGTTGAAGTCCATACTTCCTCAACCATGTTGGGTAGGGAATTCTGGGAGTTGAAGTTCATTCATCCTAAAGCATGGTAACTAGGGGATTCTGGGAGTTGAAGTCCATACTTCCTCAACCATGTTGGGTAGGGAATTCTGGGAGCTGAAGTTCATTCATCCTAAAGCATGGTAACTAGGGAATTCTGGGAGTTGAAGTCCATTCATCCTCAACCATTCATCCTCTGTCTAGGGGATTCTGGGAGTTGAAGTCCATTCCTCCTCGAGGATTCCGACTATGGATTCTGGGAGTTGAAGTCCATACTTTCTCAACCATGTTGGGTAGGGAATTCTGGGAGTTGAAGTTCATTCATCCTAAAGCATGGTAACTAGGGGATTCTGGGAGTTGAAGTCCATACTTCCTCAACCATGTTGGGTAGGGAATTCTGGGAGCTGAAGTTCATTCATCCTAAAGCATGGTAACTAGGGAATTCTGGGAGTTGAAGTCCATTCATCCTCAACCATTCGTCCTCTGTCTAGGGGATTCTGGGAGTTGAAGTCCATTCCTCCTCGAGGATTCCGACTATGGGATTCTGGGAGTTGAAGTCCATACTTCCTCAACCATGTTGGGTAGGGAATTCTGGGAGTTGAAGTTCATTCATCCTAAAGCATGGTAACTAGGGAATTCTGGGAGTTGAAGTCCATTCATCCTCAACCATTCATTCTCTGTCTAGGGGATTCTGGGAGTTGAAGTCCATTCATCCTAAAGCATGGTAACTAGGGAATTCTGGGAGTTGAAGTCCATTCATCCTCAACCATTCATCCTCTGTCTAGGGGATTCTGGGAGTTGAAGTCCATTCCTCCTCGAGGATTCTGACTATGGGATTCTGGGAGTTGAAATCCATACTTCCTCAACCATGTTGGGTAGGGAATTCTGGGAGTTGAAGTCCATTCATCCTCAACCATTCATCCTCTGTCTAGGGGATTCTGGGAGTTGAAGTCCATTCCTCCTCGAGGATTCTGACTATGGGATTCTGGGAGTTGAAGTCCATACTTCCTCAACCATGTTGGGTAGGGAATTCTGGGAGTTGAAGTTCATTCATCCTAAAGCATGGTAACTAGGGAATTCTGGGAGTTGAAGTTCATTCACCCTAAAGCATCGTAACTAGGGGATTCTGGGAGTTGAAGTCCATTCATCCTCTGTCTAGGGGATTCTGGGAGTTGAAGTCCACCTATCTTAAAGTGGCCCAGATTGAAAAAACCCCGACTGGAGTTCCTCTCCTCACCAACTTCTCTTTTCTGCAGTATCTCCCTCTCAAAGCGTGGCTGTACCGAGACGGTTTTGCTCGCTTCTCCAACACACGATTCACCTTGAACACCCTGGATGATCAGTGTATCCCTTACCTGCTTCCAGAGATACCTGGAGGGGCTACTGCGCAGGGGGAGGCAGGGACGTTAAGAAGGGGTGGGTGGGGTCCTGCTTGAATTGCAGGGGGTCCCTCTTGTTGGCTGGCAAACCCAGGAGAGTCCATGTCCCCATGCAAGGTGCGGAATTCTGGGTGTTGGGAGTCCTCCCATCTTAAAGCATGCCGGCTGGGGGATTCTGGGTGTTGGAGTCCTCGCATCTTAAAGCATGCCGGCTGGGGGATTCTGGGAGTCAAAGTCCCCTCCATTGCCAAGGTTGAGAACCGCTGAAGTAGTCAAACCATTGGGTAGGGTAGGATTGGGCAATTGTGGCTCTTTTACCACCTGTGGACTTCAACTCCCAGAATTCCTGAGACAGCTTGGCTGTCTCAGGAATTCTGGGAGTTGAAGTCCACAGGTGGTGAAAGAGCCACAATTGCCCATCCCTGGACTAGGGGATTCTGGGAGTTGAAGTCCACCCATCTTAAAAGATGCCGAGGTTGGAAACCACTGATTTAATACATAACGGGAATTTGCTACCGTGTTTCCTTGAAAATAAGACCCGGTCTTATATATATTTTTTGCCACCAAAAAAGGCACCAGGTCTTATTTTCAGTGGGATGTCTTCCACTGACTCACCTCACTTGCATGCATCGCCCCCATCCTCTTTTTCACTCTCAAGAGGCCTTCAGGAACGTCTTCTGTGGCCAGCAATGCTTTCCTGAAGGCTTCTACAGCCGATAACAGAGCTCCGGATTGTCGGGGTGTGCAAGGTGAGGCTACAACTGTCTGAAGGTAAGTGGTAGGGGAGCTCCACCCCCTATCCTCACCCTAGTTTTACCCGTGCACCCCGGAGTGAGTAGGGTCTTAATTAGGTCTTATTTGGGGGGTAGGACTTATATTTGAAGAGCCTGGTGGCGCACTGGACTAAGTGCTGTTAAAGTAGCACTTAAGTTGCCAGCTGTCTGCAATTACTGCAAGTTCGAATCTCACCAGGCTCAAGGTTGACTCAGCCTTCCATCCTACCGAGGTAGGTAAAATGAGGACCCGGATTGTGGGGGCAATAAGCTGACTTTGTATAAAAAAAAGAACAAGGCTTTTGGGGGGGGGGGCGAAAGCCCTACTAAGCAGGTATATAAGGAGCCTGGATAGCTCAACAGACTAAAAAGCCTGTAAATTAACATTCAGCTGTCTGCAATTACTGTAAGTTCGAATCTCACCAGGTTCAAGGTTGACTCAGCCTTCCATCCTTTCTAAGGTAGGTCAATTGAGGACCCAGTTTGTGGGGGCAAGAAGCTGACTTCGTATAAATATACAAAAGTATGACGGCCATTGCTTAACGCATTGTAAGCCGCCCTGAGTCTCCGGAGAAGGGCGGCATATAAATCGAACTAATAAATAAAAAATAAAAAATAAATAAATAAGTAAATAAATAAATAAATAAATCACATCAGAGGTGGGTTTCAGCAGGTTCTGACCAGTTCTGGAGAACCGATAGTGGAAATTTTGAGTAGTTGGGAGAACTGGTAGTAAAAATTCTGACTGGCCCCACCCCCATCTATTCTCTGGCTCCCAAGTCCTAGCTGATCGGGAGGAAATGGGGATTTTGCAGTAACTTCCCCTGGACTGGGAGGGAATGAAGATTTTGCAGTATCCTTCCCCTGGAGCGGGGTGGGAAGAGAGATTTTGCAGTATCCTTCTGCCACGCCCACCAAGCCACACCCACAGAACCGGTAGTAAAAAAATTTGAAACCCAGCACGTGTAAAAATCAAGCTAGGACTTACTTTCGGGGGTCGATCCTATTTTCAGGGAAACACGGTAGGAAGGATTAAATGAAGGCGGATAAGTCAACAACGGTGAAGGAGGCAGCTGTGTCTTTTTCAGCGCCGCTGTAACTTTCAGCGGTCGCTGAACGAATGGTTGAAAATCGAGGACTTTCACCCGCCCGCATGGTTTTCTTTCCACCTGCACGATCCTTACATCCCCTTTGATGCCAGACATTCACCTGACCAACGTGGCTGTGCAGAAGACGGCCCCCGACTACGATCCAGAGAAAGTAAGCCTTTTTTTCCCTTTTTTTTTTTTTTGTAATATTCCGTTGATAGCGCTTGAGCCCTCTGGCCTTATAAGGCCGTACAGAAGTTCTTTGAGCGGTTTACAAGAAATCCCGTTTTTTAAAACGAAGCAAAAAATAAGAACGGAGCTCCATGGCAGCCATTTCGGCGGACTGGAAACGTTGCGGCGAGACAGTTGGGGAACTTACGGGCGCCGATGAGCTCCGCAAAAACCCAGGGATCTTTGGACTGGAACCGTCTTGTAGGGACGAGGGTGAAGGAGAGGCACCTCGGAAGACCAAGAGGAACAGGCAAGTTCCTCGATGGTCAGAGGTAGCTCTCTACGACTTGGCGGCAGCCATTGCGGCTGTCATGAAGCTGGGGCAACCGGACTAAGCATGGAGCAGGAGCGGTGAATTGAACGGAGTTTTTGGGGCTGCTTTGATGTCTGTCCGCGGCTGCCATCAGGATTGTTTTCTTGCAGATGTTTCCTGACCCAATTAGGTCACATCATCCATGCTAGAAGGGGATTTCTTATGGAGTGGGGCTTGTGGAGAGGAGGAGGAGGACTGTGAAGTCCTTGGTGCATTCTGAGGTTGGTGGTTTTCTTGAAGACGTCTCATGACCCAACCAGGAAACATCATCAGTTCTAGAAGGGAGTGCTGTTTACTTTCTGTTTATATGCTTGTCCTGTCAGCACCAAGGATCTCACAATCCTCTTCTTCATCCCTCCTCCTCCTCTCCCTCATCCACCTCTTTCTCCTCCTCTTCACAACCCCACCCCTTCTAGCACTGATGTTATCCTCCCCCCTGCTCCTCCTCCCCTATTAGAATAGAATACAACAACAGAGTTGGAAGGGACCTTGGAGGTCTTCTAGTCCAACCCCCTGCTTAGGCAGGAAACCCTATAACATTTCAGACAAATGTTTATCTAACGTCTTAAAAACTTCCAGTGTTGGAGCATTCACAACTTCTGGAGGCAAGTTGTTCCACTGATTAATTGTTCTCAGTGACAGGAAATTTCTCCTTAGTTCTAAGTTGCTTCTCTCCTTGATTAGTTTTCATCTGTTGCTTCTTGTCCTGCCTTCTGGAGATTTGGAGAATAGCTTGACTCCTTCTTCTTTGGGGCAGCCCCTGAGATATTGGAACAACACTATCATGTCTCCCCTACTCCTTCTCTTCATTAAACTACACCTACCCAGTTCCTGCAACCGTTCTTCATATGTTTTAGTCTCCAGTCCCCCAATCCTCTTTGTGGCTCTTCTCTGCACTCTTTCCAGAGTCGCCACATCTTTTTATATCGTGGCAACCAAAACTGGATGCAGGATTCCAAGTGTGGCCTTACCCAGGCATTATAAAGTGGTCTTAACCCTTCACGTGATCTTGATTCTATCCCTCCGTTGATGCAGCCCAGAACTGTGTTGGCTTTTTTGGCAGCTGCTGCACACGGCTGGCTCCTATTTAAGTGATTGTCCACTAGGACTCCAAGATCCCTCTCACAGTTACTACTATTAGCACTGAGGATGGTTCCCAGTTGGGTCATAAAATGTCTCCAAGAAAGCAACCATGCTCAGAGACCAGCAAGGACCCTAGAGGAGTTCTCCTCCTCTTCCTCCTCCCCCACAAACCACAATCCCTTCTAACACTGATGAAGTTACCTAGTTGGATAATGAAATGTCTGCATGACACCAAGCTCAGAGACCAGCAAGGAACCCACAGTTCTCCCCCTCTCCCTCAGCTCCTTCTCTCTGCATACCCCACTCCCTTCTAGCACTGATAATGTTCCCTAGTGGGGTCATGAAACATCTACAAGAAAAGCCCCCAAACTCAGAGAGCACCAAGGACCCCACAAACTGACCGCTGTGGAGCGAAACAAATTCCCAAATCTGTGGATGGGCCGACAGAGGAGCAATGTTAGGGTACCGAAGACAGAGAAATCCCTTGGGGAGGGGGTCTCATTTCTGGAGGTGAACCTCAGACACAGTCTGCCCTCGAGGACTTGTTGGCTTGTGGTGAAGGTCCTCCCGCCCCCCCACTAGAAAGTCAGAGTGTTTACAACGTGACTACTATTTTGAGATCATCCAGGGGCAAAATAAAGGACACAGGGGTTTTGTCATTAGAAACAGTGGTTTAAATACAAGACTTCTATACTGTTGTGACCTAGCCTCACTTAATCATTACAAGACACAATTAATCTCAAACAAAACTATTTTATTGTAACAGCTGAGAATTACCTTCATTCCCAGTTTAGTCCAAATTAATTCCAAAACAAAGTCCTTCAGAAAAAGTCCTTCGGGCTTATCACAAACCTTTATCTTCTTTGATAAAGAAAGGCCTTTGGCACCCTGCCAAAGGCCTTTCTTGGCAAAGCCCCATGAAGTTCAGAAACAAGAGATGCCGACTGGAAACAGATCTAGCAACGTTGCTTTCCTACAAAGAGCCCAAGAGCCGTTGCTGCTCTTTTAAGCCTTATGGGAGGGGCCAATCATCTCCTGGCCTTACTCCCAAGTCGTCCTTTTTGCTTTAGCTGCTCTTGCCTTCTGGCAGCTCTGTGCATGCGTGCACTAGGAACAGGCTCCTCCTGTTCCTCTGCCTCTCTGCTATCCGACTCTGGAGTCCACGCATTGCTCCCAGATGGCCTCTGTCCCCAATGCACAGCTCTCGTCCAGGCCTTCCCCAGATTCCAGGACTGGCCCATGGTCCTCCCCAGCCTTCTCACTGTCCGACTCTGCGACCAGCTCCGCAGGCTCTTAGCGGACCACAACATATATACAGACATACATGTGGTAGCCACATACCAGGCAATCAATCAATCTTCACCTCTACACAGAGAACTACATTGCAAATAGAATACAATGAGGAGTGATGGACGAGGAGAGAGAGGGAGAGAGAGAGACGCCCTCTCATGGCTCCCTTATACAGACAGCTTCTTCAAGGGGCAATAACCTTACTGACTCATCCTCAGTCCATCATCCTGCCTTATAGCGGCTGGTCAGCTCTAAATCTTCATGACCCTAACACTTTCTTCGCCCGCAGGGCTGCAAATGGATGATCCAGCAATTCCGCCTTTACCTGACGGCCAAGCACGGGGCCGAAGCCGTGGAGATGCTCTTCTCCGAGATGGACAACATTTTCATCAAGAGCCTCCAAAGTGTCCAGAAAGTCATCATCAGCGACAAGCATTGCTTTGAGCTCTACGGCTACGACATCCTGATCGACCAGAACCTCAAACCGTAAGGAAGGCAACGGGGTGGATCTTCAGGCACTGTGCCCCAAACCTTCAACCGTTTAAGACAAGGGGGGACTTCGGCACTCGGAATACCCCAGCCAGCCACCCATGTTATCACTGATTTGCTCAGCAGCTGGAAATTCTAGTCCCAATTGGAGTTATAATATGAGGGCTGCTCGTTCTTTGGTATCGACACTGGTCAGGGGGTCCTCAATGCTCTCTGAGCTTGGTGCTTTTCTTGCCAGCGTTTCACGACCCAACTAGGTAACATCATCAGTGCTAGAAGAGAGGAGGGGTTATAGAGGGGAGGAGGAGGAGGAGAAGGTTGGAGAAGAAGAACTATGAGATCCTTGGTGCCCTCTGAGCTAGTTTGTTTTCTTACAGATGTTTCATGACCTCGCTAGGTAACATCATCGGTGCTACAAGGGAGGGCAGTTTCACGCACTGATGATGCTACCTAGTTGGGTTATGAAATGTCTGCGAGAAAATAAAGTAGCTCAGAGCGCACCAAGTATTCCACTAGTGCTCCTCTTCCTCTTCCTCTACCTTCCAGGCCAGGGGTCGGCAACCATAAACACTCAAAGAGCCACAGCCCTAACCGGAAGCCCCCCGTTCAATTCTGGAGCCAACCGGTTCCCCCCCACCATAGAGTCTCCTCCTAGCGCGGCGTCCTTTTTCCTCTACCTATTCTAACTGAAAGCTCTATCAATTGTGGAGATGACCTGTGACAGGGAGCCGCAGCAGAGGGATGGAAGAGCCACATGCGGCTCCAGAGATGCAGGTTGCTGACCCCTGTTCTAGTACCAATGAAGTTCTCTAGGGGGCTCATGAAATATCTCCAAACGGACAAGGTCAGAGCGCACAGAGGACCCTGCAGTCCTCTTCCTCCTCCACTCCCTTCTAGCACTGATGATGTTCCCTAGTTGGGTCATGAAACATCTACAAGAAAACAGCCAAGCTCAGAGAGCATCAGGGACCCCACAATTCTCCTCCTCCTCCTCCTCCTCCTCCCCTTCTTTCCTCCCTCCCTCCCTTTCTTCTTTCCTTCCTTCCTTCTAGCACTGATGATGTTCCCTAGTTGGGTCATGAAACATCTACAAGAAAACAGCCAAGCTCAGAGAGTATCAGGGACCCCACAATTCTCCTCCTACTCCTCCCCTTCTTTCCTCCCTCCTTCCCTCCCTTTCTTCTTTCCTTCCTTCCTTCTAGCACTGATGATGTTCCCTAGTTGGGTCATGAAACATCTACAAGAAAACAGCCAAGCTCAGAGAGTATCAGGGACCCCACAATTCTCCTCCTCCTCCTACTCCTCCCCTTCTTTCCTCCCTCCTTCCCTCCCTTTCTTCTTTCCTTCCTTCCTTCTAGCACTGATGATGTTCCCTAGTTGGGTCATAAAACATCTACAAGAAAACAACCAAGCTCAGAGAGTATCAGGGACCCCACAATTCTCCTCCTCCTCCTCCTCCCTCTCTCCACAAACCCCAGTCCCTTCCACACAGACGATGCTCCATCATTGGGTCATGAAACATCTGCAAGGAAAAGGCCCCCCGAGTTCCAAACAACTGGACTAGAAGAACCGCCCAACCGTTAGCCTGCAAGAGATCCCCTTCTGCCCCTGACCTCCTTTGTGCTGTCCCGCACAGGTGGCTGCTAGAGGTCAACGCCTCCCCTTCTCTCACCGCTAGCAGCCAGGAAGACCACGACCTCAAGACACGCATCTTGGAAGACACGCTGAACATTGTGGACATGGAAGGCCGGTGAGTAGAGCACGAAGGTGGATGGGTGGGGAGGTGGCTTTTCAACCCAGTTTTTCCAGAATGTAACATTAGGAGACACCAAGCAAGCTTTCAAAATATGTAACGCAACTTCCTTATCGCCCTCATTTCACGGCTGCCCTGTGATTACTTCCAGGGGTGGCATTCAGCCGGTTCGAAACGGTTCAGACGAACCGGTAGTGGAAATTTTAACAGGTTCGCCGAATCGGCATATGCCACCTCTGGCTGGCCCCGCCCCTGCCCACCCATAAAGAGACAGGCCACAGGAACTGCCTTTTCTGTGGGCGTGGCTTGGTGGGGTGATGCCGAGTTGGCCACGCCCACTCAATCACATGACCCACACACCCACACACACACCAAGCCACACCCACAGAACCAGTAGTTTTAAAAAATTGAATCCTACCACTGGTTTCTTCCTTTATTAATTCTTTTCTTTTCTTTTTTTCTTTTCTTTTCTTTTCTTCTTTTTTTCTTTTCTTTTCTTTTCTTTTTTTCTTTTCTTTCCTTTCCTTTTTTCTTTTCTTTTTTCTTTTTTTTCCTTTCCTTTCCTTTCCTTTCCTTTCCTTTCCTTTCCTTTCCTTTCCTTTCCTTTTACTCACTTCACTTCACTTCACTTCACTTCACTTCACTTCACTTCACTTCACTTCACTCATTCATTCATTCATTCATTCATTTATTTATTATTGCGATTTATATGCCACCATTCTCCAAGATCTGACCATACATGATCCATCAGGCTGGTCACCTTCTTCCACCTGGTCCCTTCCAGATAGAGCAACCAACAGCCATGCCATCTGGGGGGGGGGGAGTTGTTACTGTTGTTGTGGGTGGAGGTTCATTCTCCGAACTTGTGGGTTGGTTTCCCAACATTTCCTTACCAGGCTAGGTAATGTTGTGACCTGTTGTGAATCATTACAAGACACAATTAGTCCCAAACAAACCTATTTTTTTGTAACAGCTGAGAATTACGTTCATTCCCAGCCGAGTCCCAATTAGTTGCAAAACACGTCCTTCGGGATATTCACCAACCTTTATCTTCTTTGACACCCTGCTAAAGGCCTTACTTGGCAAAGCCCCACGAAGTTCAGAAACAAACAAGAGATGCCGACTAGAAACAGAGTTAGCAATGTTGCTTTTTTGCAAGGGGCCCACATGCCTTTGCTCCTCTTTTAAGCCTTATGGGAGGGGCCAATCATCTCCAGGCCTTACTCCTGAGTCATCCCTTTTGTTTTAACTGTTCGCGCCTTCTGGCAGCTCATAGGAACAGGCTCCTCCTGTTCCTCTGCCTCTCTGCTGTCCGACTCTGGAGGATCCGGAGTCCGCGCATCACTCCCAGATGGCCCTGGCCCCATCTCTGCCTCCGACGCAGAGCCCTCTGACGCAGAGACTTCCCCAGCCTCCTCACTGTCCGAGTCCGTTGCCAGCTCTGAAGGCTGCGGGCGGACTACAACAGGTAACCTCTTCAGCCGAGTTCAGGGGGAATGTCAGAGTCGGTGTTCTTCTGCTTCTAAGGGCGCTTGAGGTGTGGGTGCGTCAAGGGAAGATCTTGTGATGGGTCAGGTGTGAGTCATCAGCGAGTCTTGTGATGGGTCTTGTGATAGGAAGGTTACCTTAAATCAGGGTCATTGGGAGGTGGTTGAGGTTCAGTGCTATCTCTGGTTGGTTGAGGATCGAAGGCTGGCCCTCCACCAGCCACCCCATCAACAGACACACCGACCTACAACCAGCCTACGAACCCCTCAGAATCCAAGTCAACCGCACAGCCAACCAGAGGGAGCACCAACCCTCAACCAGCCCACGCAAGACCCCTTCCCCACCAGCAGTTTGCCTCCCAATGACCCTCCCCTGATGTAACCTCCCCTTCACCAGACTCATTGGCGACTCACACCTGACCCATCAGAAGACCCTCACTCGAAAGGGAAGGGACCTTGGAGATCTTTCCAGTCCAGCCCCCTGCTCAAGGAGACCCTATCCCATTTCAGACAAGTGGCTGTCCGGTCTCTTCTCAAGAACCTCCAGGGATGGAGCTCCCACAACTTCTGGTGGCAACTTCTGTTCCACTGGTTAATGGTTCTCACTGTCAGGAAGTTTCTCCTTCATTCCAGGTTGCTTCTCTCTTTGGTTAGTTTCCATCCATTGTTCCTTATCTGGCCTTCAGGCGCTTTGGAGAATAAGTTGAAACCCACCCACCCCCCTTCTTTATGGCAACCCCTCAAATATTGTAAGATGCTACCTTGTCACCCTAGTCCTCCTTTTCTTTCTCTTTCCTTCTTTCCTTTCCTTTCTTTTTCTTTCTTGCATTTTCCTTCTTTCCTTTTCTTTCTTTCCTTCCTCTTTCCTTTTCTTTCTTTCCTTCCTTTTTCTTTTTCCTCTTTCCTTTTCTTTCTCTCTCTTTCCTTTCTTTCCTTTTCTTTTCCTTTCTTGCATTTTCCTTTCCTTTTCTTTTCCTTCCTTCCTTTCCTTTCTTTCCTTCTTTTTCCTTTCCTTCCTTTCTTTCTTGCATTTTCCTTCTTTCCTTTTCTTTCCTTCCTCTTTCCTTTTCTTTCCTTCCTTCCTTCCTTTTTTCTTTCCTTTCTTTTTCTTTCTTATCTTGCATTTTCCTTACTTCTTTCCTTTCCTTCCTTCCTTTTTCTTTCTTTTTCCTTTTTCTTTCTTTCCTTCTTTCCTTCCTTTCTTTCTTGCATTTTCCTTCCTTCCTTCCTTTTCTTTTTCTTTCTTTCCTTCTTTCCTTTCCTTTCTTTCATGCCTTCCTTCCTTCCTTTCTTTTCTTCCCCCCCCCCTTCATTCTTTTCTTTCTTTCATTCATTCATTCTTTGTCCTTGCAGTTTGACAGGGAAGGAAAAACGCGTTGGGGGCTTTGATCTCATGTGGAACGACGGCCCCGTCAGCAGAGAAGATGCAAATCTGGACACGCCGATGAACAGCTTTGTGGCAAACACACACCTAGGTATTGTACCCAATAGCCTTTGTGAGGGTGGTTGAGGGTAGGATGCTGGTGTTTCGGAGGCTGGCAATGCCTTGGGGTGGGCTGGTCCAAAGACAGGTAGTCCTTGACTTAAAAAGTTTGCTTAGTGACCGTTCAAAGTTGCAACAGCACTGAAAAGTGCCATTTTTCAGAGTTACGACCTTTGTAGCATCTCCACAATCAGGTGAT
>CM075960.1:5135821-5231554 GCA_038048745.1 Coluber constrictor foxii
GGGGAAGAAGGAGGAGGAGGACCGTGAGCTTCTTCATGCTCTCTGAGCTTGGTTGTTCTGTTGCAGACCTCTTGTGACCCAACAAGGTAACATCATCAGTGCTAGGAGGGGATGGGCTTTGCTCTCTGATTAGATACAGTGACCACATTAAAGAACAGCCTAATGAAGGAATCGCCAAAAAAGAAAACAACAATCCCAGCAACTTGGCAGGATAAAGTACGATCTATAAACAGAGAGCAAAGCCCCATGGATGAAAGGGAGAGGGGGGATTTCCTCCATGTCAAGAGTTTTAATAGAGACTCAACCGAAGCAAAGCAGAGACCATGTTCCACCTTGTTCCCAACAGATGTTGGAGTCTTGTTCAATTTATTGTCGCACAGGCCCTGCGTATAGAAACCGGTAGAAAAATGGGAACCTCATTTTCAATCATTCGCATTCGATATCAGATCTCAAAAGTGCAAAATTCTGACCTCAAGGAACTCTTCCCCTCAAATATTTGTCAACTGTCCATAAAGCGTCAACGATGTCTTCTCCGGTCAGATTTGGAGGCATCTCACTAGCTTTAAGAGAGGGGTATAAAAGACACCCATGACATGCTCAACTGCTCGTCAAACACTCAAGAGCATGGATGCATGGAGCAAGGAAGGTGATTCTCCTTTGCACACTCCTTTGCACGCCGACAGCTGCCGCGTGAATCCACACCAGGAGAGGGCTTCAGTTGTCCACCACTTTCTTCATGAACCACATTTCTTCAGCGGTCAAGGGTTTCAAATTATAGCCTTTCAGTTCTGGCTTACCTTCAGGAAGATTAAGGAGACATTATTAAACCATTAGGAGCCAGTTTGGTTTAGTGGCTAAGGCACCAGGCTAAAAAGCTTTGGGCTAATTACCAGGAGACGGTGAGTTCTAGTCCCGCCTTAGGCATGAAATCTTGCTGGGTGACTTTGAGCCAATCACCAGGAGACTGTGAGTTCTAGTCCCGCCTTAGGCATGAAATCTAGCTGGGTGACTTTGAGCCAATCACCAGGAGACTGTGAGTTCTAGTCCCGCCTTAGGCATGAAATTCAGCTGGATGACTGGGCCAATCACCAGGAGACTGTGAATTCTAGTCCCGCCTTAGGCATGAAATCTAGCTGGGTGACTTTGAGCCAATCACCAGGAGACTGTGAGTTCTAGTCCCGCCTTAGGCATGAAATTCAGCTGGATGACTGGGCCAATCACCAGGAGACTGTGAATTCTAGTCCCGCCTTAGGCATGAAATCTAGCTGGGTGACTTTGAGCCAATCACCAGGAGACTGTGAGTTCTAGTCCTGCCTTAGGCATGAAATTCAGCTGGATGACTGGGCCAATCACCAGGAGATTGTGAGTTCTAGTCCCGCCTTAGGCATGAAATCTAGCTGGGTGACTTTGAGCCAATCACCAGGGGACTGTGAGTTCTAGTCCCGCCTTAGACATGAAATCCAGCTGGATGACTGGGCCAATCACCAGGAGACAGTGAGTTCTAGTCCCAGCTTAGACATGAAAGGCAGCTGGGTGACTTTGGACCAATCACCAGGAGTCGGTGAGTTCTAGTCCCGCCTTAGGCAGGTAAGTTGGCTGGGTGACTTTGAGCCAATCACCAGGAGACGGTGAGTTCTAGACCGCCCCCACGTAAGTCGGCTGAGTGATTTTGCATCAGTTCCTGTCTCTCCGCCCACCCCATCTCACAGGATTGTTGTGGGCAAAGCAAGGAGTATTCGGTCTGTATAAAAATAAATAAAGCCAAGGTATAAATGCTAAATAAAATTAAGAAATAAAAATAAATTTCAGAAAAGGAACCTAAGCTTCCTCCCTCCCAGTCTACCACATCGCGTCTGCTGGGATTGAGAGAGAGGGAATTGCCCGAAGATGCCCAGAAACTTCTGTGAAAGACAGTGGGGAACAGACGCTGGATTTCCCAGCTCCTAGTCCAGCTCCTTCCCCACCGCCCGACATGGCTCTCAGGAACTACCTTACATTCTTAAGACTGGAGGGAAGGACATCTTAATTGTGCCACTCGGGGCTCAGTGCAGAACCCAACAATAGCCCCCAGCAAGACAAGATGCCCTTCACGCAATTAGCAAACTGAAAAGGCAAAGAAGAAAACGCAGCTCAGGTTTCCTTCGGAACGAGGTAAGGGAGCCAGGTGGGTTACCTACCTTGGGCCTCCATGAGGTTGCTGACTTTCACTCTGAGTTCCTGCTGCGATTTCCCGATTTCTTCCTCCAACAGCTCTTGATCTGCAGAGGAAAGACGAGAGGAAGATGAGATTGAAGGCCCACATGGATGCCTGCTGGAATTGGTTCGATTACCGTATTTTTCGGACTGTAAGACGGACCAAAATTTACAGGAGAAAAACAAGAAAAATATATTTTTGCCCTCCGTGTGTCGCATTTTTGCCCTCCTAAGCCCTCCGAAGCATTTTGCAGTGCTTTGCATAGCCCGTTTTTGCCAAAAAAGTCCCTGTTTTTTGGCCTGCAGAGTGTTTCTGGGGGCTGGGGAGGGCGAAAATGCCCATATTTGGCCTGTAAGACACACCTAAATTTTCAACCACTTTTAGGGGGGGAAAAAGTGTGCCTTATACTCTGAAAAATATGGTAATTAATTCAAATTAATTCCATTAAGTAATTCAAATTAATTCCATTAAGTAATTCAAATTAATTTAATTGATTCAAATTAATTCCATTAATTCAAATTAATTTAATTGATTCAAATTAATTCCATTAAGTAATTCAAATTAATTTAATTGATTCAAATTAATTCCATTGGTTCAAATTAATTTAATTGATTCAAATTAATTCCATTGATTCAAATTAATTTAATTGATTCAAATTAATTCCATTAATTCAAATTAATTTAATTGATTCAAATTAATTCCATTACTTCAAATTAATCCAGGTAGCCATTCGTTTAGCCACCGCTCAAAGTCGCCAGGCTGAAAAAACTGACTTATGACTGGTAGTCACAATTTACGACTGCTGGTGTTGCAGCATTCCCGTGGTCCCTACCCAGGCCGGTTTTCGACGGACAAATCAAGGGGGGGTGGGGGAGCTGGATTCACTTAATGACTTTGTTCTGACCCGGCCTTAGCAGAAGCAAGAAACAGACTCCTGGTCACGAAAAACCCCTCTTCATTTCCCTCTTGTGAATGAAGGGCATTCACCCACTGAAAAGTCCAGGCAAGAGTCCTTCAAGGACCTAACTTCAGTAATAGACCTTATCAGTTCCTTGTGAATAATTGCCAGGCTGTGAGCTCCCGGATCAAAGGCTGCAAATGAAGTTCTGGCAAGCAGTCTCCGTGGCACGAAACGCAATGAGCAAAATCCCCAGAAATACGAACAGTTGTCTCCTACGACCACCACTCCCCTTTCCTTCTATTTATTCCCCAGCCAGGGAGGGGCCATTCAGCATCCACGTGTGCTTTGCTTCCCGAGTCAACTCCTTGTCCTCCGTTGCTCACCTCTCCTAACTGCTCTGTGCATATTGTGTGCATATTGGAACTGGGCAGGTCTAGTTTGATGAAGAGAAGGACTAGGGGAGACATGATAGCAGTGTTCCGGTATCTCAGAGGCTGTCCCAAAGAAGAGGGAGTCAAGCTATTCTCCAAAGCCCCTGAGGGTAGAATAAGATGCAATAGGTGGAAACTAATCAAGGAGAGAAGCAACTTAGAACTAAGGAGAAATTTCCTGACAGTGAGAACAATTAATCAGTGGAACAACTGGCCTGCAGATGTTGTGAATGCTCCAACACTGGAAGTTTTTAAGAAGAGGTTGGATAACCATTTGTGTGAAATGGTATAGGGTTTCCTGCCTAAGCACGGGGTTGGACTAGAAGACCTCCAAGGTCCCATCCAACTCAGCTCTTCTATTCTATTCTATTCTATTCTATTCTATTCTATTCTATTCTATTCTATTCTATTCTATTCTATTCTATTCTATTCTATTGTCTTTCCTTTCTTATCTCTTTCCTCTCTCTCTTCATTTCCTCTCTCTCTCATTCTTTCTTTTCCTCTCTCTTCCTTTCCTACCTCTTGCTTTCCTTTCCTATCCCTTTCTTTCCTTTCCTCTCTTCCTTTCATCTCTCCTTCTCCTTTCCTTTCCTCTCTCTTCCTTTCCTCTCCTTCTCTCTTTCCTTTCCTCTCTCCTTTCCTATCTCCCTTTTTTTCCTTTCTTCTCTCTCTCTTCCTTTTCTCTCTTTCCTTTCCTTTCTTTCTCTCTCCCTTTCCTTTCCTTTCCCCCCCCACTTTCTGTCTATTTCTGTCTCTGTCTCTCTCTCACACACACACACACAGTGTAACCCCTCACAGGTAGCCGAAAACACGCCTGAATTTTTACCCTGTAGAGTCATTCTGATGGGGATCTGATTGTCCATATTTTGTGCATTTCAGCCAAAGATTCTGAGAAGCTGAGATGTTTAGACACGCAGGTGATTTTGCTTTAATTTTTTTTTTCAAAGAGGCCTTCTCAAACAGAACTGCAGATGGCTCCTGAGAGACATGTGCTGAGACTGGCACCGCTTTCCGAACAGCATGGCAAGCCCTGATGCCACCCTCACGAGAAGGAATGAGGGGGACGACCCAATCTGGTTCCTGAATATGCTGAACCTCCCACAGAGGAAAAAAGCAGGGAGGCGGGGAAGAAAGAGGCGAACGAACCAAAAAGGACAAAAGCTTTTGTTTCTCTCTTATTGGAAATAATTTAATTTAGCCTTTGGCCCCTTCGGGCCCAAGGGGGAGACGCGGATGCTGTACAGGCAGCCTGAAAATCTGTTTTCATTTCATATATAAGACTAGGATGGTGGTGCTTTCCTAACCAAAGGAGGAATTCCATGGAAAAATGGGGTTTTTTGCAGGACCCAACTAGGGAAACTCATCAGTGCTAGAAGGGAGTGGGGTTTGCAGAGACAAGGAGGAAATATAAGGGGAAGAGGAAGGAGGAGGACGACTCTGGGTTTTTTGGTGTTTTTTTTAAAAAATTAGATTTATATGCCGCCCTTCTCCGGAGACTCAGGGCAGCTTACAATGCGCTAAGCAATAGCCTTCATACTTTTGTATATTTTATACAAAGTCAGCTTATTGCCCCCACAAACTGGGTCCTCAATTTACCCACCTTAGAAAGGATGGAAGGCTGAGTCAACCTTGAGCCTGGGGGGATTTGTACTTACAGTAATTGCAGGCAGCTGAATGTTCTTTCTTTCTTTCTTTCTTTCTTTCTTTCTTTCTTTCTTTCTTTCTTTCTTTCTTTCTTTCTTTCTTTCTTTCTTTCTTTCTTTCTTTCTTTCCTTCCTTCCTTCCTTCCTTCCTTCCTTCTTTCTTTCTTTCTTTCTTTTCTTCTTCCTTCCTTCCTTCCTTTTTCTTTTTTAAATTTGATTTATATGCCGCTCTTCTCCGGAGACTCAGGGCGGCTTACAATGCGTTAAGCAATAGCCTTCATACTTTTGTATATTTATACAAAGTCAGCTTATTGCCCCCACAAACTGGGTCCTCCATTGACCTACCTTAGAAAGGATGGAAGGCTGAGTCAACCTTGAGCCTGGGGAGATTCGAACTTACAGTAATTGCAGACAGCTGAATCTTTCTTTCTTTCTTTCTTTCTTCTTCTTTCTTTCTTTCTTTCTTTCTTTCTTTCTTTCTTTCTTTCTTTCTTTCTTTCTTTCCTCCCTCCCTCCCTCCCTCCCTCCCTCCCTTCTTCTTTTTTTAATTTGATTTATATGCCGCCCTTCTCCGGAGACACAGGGCCACTTACAATGCGTTAAGCAATAGCCTTCATACTTTTGTATATATATTTTTATACAGCTTATTGCCCCCACAAACTGGGTCCTCAATTGACCTACCTTAGAAAGGATGGAAGGCTGAGTCAACCTTGAGCCTGGGGAGATTCGAACTTGCAGTAATTGCAGACATCTGGTGTTTAATTACAATGCTTAGTCTGCAGAGCTAAACCAGGCTCGTGGTCTCTGTGCTTGGTGGGGTTTTTTTTTTTTTTTTTGGGCAGACATTTCATGACCCAACTAGATAACATCATCAGTGATAGAAGGGAGTGGGATTTGCAGAGAGGAGAAGGAAGAGGAAGAAGAGGAGAACTGTGGGTCCTGGGTGCTCTCTAAACTTGGTTGTTTTCTTGCAGAGTTTTCATGACCCAACTAGGTAACATCATCAGTGCTAGAAGGGAGGGGGATTTTAGAAGAGGAGGAGGAGGATGACAGTGGAGTCCCTGAAGCTCTCTGAGCTTGGCTGAGACATTTCATGATCCACTAGGTAGTCTCATCAGTGCTAGAAGAGAGTGGTGTTAATCTCTCTTTACATACATTCTGAAAGTCAAAATTAGTGTGTCCTAAAGTCACCAAGCCTGAGAAAGACTATTACAATCCTATCAGCTACCACAAATCTCAACCACCACGAGGGAAGAGTGAGCCACAGGCCTGGTGGCTCAGCAGACTAAAGCATTGTAATTAAACACCAGCTGTCTGCAATGACTGTAAGTTCGAATCTCACCGGGCTCAAGGTTGACTCAGCCTTCCATCCTTTCTAAGGTGGGTAAATTGAGGACCCAGTTTGTGGGGTCAATAAGCTGACTTTGTATAAATATACAAAAGTATGAAGGCTATTGCTTAACGCATTGTAAGCCGCCCTGAGTCTCTGGAGAAGGGCGGCATATAAATCTAATTTTAAAAAAAGAAGAGAGGAAGGAAGGAAGGAAGGAAGGAAGGAAGGAAGGAAGGAAGGAAGGAAGGAAGGAAAGAAAGAAAGAAAGAAAGAAAGAAAGAAAGAAAGAAAGAAAGAAAGAAAGAAAGAAAGAAAGAAAGAAAGAAAGAAAGAAAGAAAGAAAGAAAGAAAGAACATTCAGCTGCCTGCCATTACTGTAAGTTCAAATCTCCCCAGGCTCAAGATTGACTCAGCCTTCCATCCTTTCTAAGGTGGGTAAATTGAGTACCCAATTTGTGGGGGCAATAAGCTGACTTTGTATAAATAAACAAAAGTATGAAGGCTATTGCTTAACACATTGTAGGCCGCCCTGAGTCTCCGGAGAAGGGTGGCATATAAATCAAATTTTTAAAAAAAAGAGTGGAAGAAGTCTTCAATATTTTCCCGTGTTAAGACACAGACAGAACCAAACTATGAATTGGTCTGACGCCATTCCGTGCGCCTATCAAATCCTGCCCAGCTGAGCCCTTGAACCTTTCATTCTGCAAACAGATCGCAGAATTAAATTAGCGGGAACCTTACCTCTCTGAAGCATCTCCTGGGTCTTAGTTTTTGGAAGCTGTATGAACATACTCCCGAAGCAAACCATGGCTTTGTCTGAAAGCAAGAAAAGAAGGCATGCTGAATTTAAAAACATCAACATCTTTTTAAATTAAAAACAAACAATTAAACCCTAAACAGGTCCTGTTTTAAAAATGGCAGCATCCTGGAGCAGAAACATGAAAATTTCCAGCTATGGCTAAACTACAAGATTCAGCAGCCTCAGCAGCATCAGGTAAGAGGCAGATGCTTAATTTAGGGAAGACATGCTTAATTTAAAAGCATCAACAAGATTTTTTAAATTTTGAGGGGTTGATCTAAAGCAGTGTTTCCCAATCTTGGCAACTTTAAGACGCGTGGACTTCAACTCCCAGAATTCCCCAGCCAGCATGCTGGCTGGGGAATTCTGGGAGTTGAAGTCCACGCGTCTTAAAGTTGCCAAGATTGGGAATCCCTGATCTAAAGATAAGTTTTCTATTTAAGATACTTTAATAATTCAGTTTATTCAGCATGAAACGGAGCTTAGTTATGTAGCATGAGGCTGTATATTCTACAATGTTTACATTTTTTTGGTAAATTTTGAGATGAATCCAAGCTCTGCAAGCTGAGATAACGTGCACTGCATTGATGCATTGACACAATTTCACAGTAACCATGAGATAAATCACAAAACAAAGTCCAGGAATATTCCTTTACCCCATTGTTTTGCAAATCTATGTACACTACGAAGTATAAGATTATTGGAAGAGAAATGCATCTGTACCACCAGGCTCTAAGTGTGAGGAGGAAGGGCAAGCAGTAAAAATGAAGGGGAAACCTTCTAAGCAGCTTATAAATATAATACTAAAGAGCACCTTTCATTCCAGATCAATCCTGGCAGTGCCTGTTAGCAGGTATCCACTCACCTGCTACCTGTCATGTCCCTCACCTTATTGGGTCCCCTGCATTACCAGCCATTAAAGTGACTGGGACTGTTTGGTGAGTCAACAGTGGGTCAGAGGAGCTGCTGCTGCGGGACAGAGATGACAGTTGCTCTTTAAAAATGATGATTTAAATCGACTTGATTTAAAAATCAAGCCTTTTTACTAGTGATTTAAATCATTTATTATTTATTTATTTATTAGTTTGATTTATAAGCCGCCCTTCTCCGGAGACTCAGGGCGGCTTACAATGCGTTAAGCAACAGCCTTCATACTTTTGTATATACCTGCTTAGTAGGGCTTTCGCCCCTCACTCCTAAGCGGTGTTCTTTTTTATACAAAGTCAGCTTATTGCCCCCACAATCCGGGTCCTCATTTTACCTCCCTCGGAAGGATGGAAGGCTGAGTCAACCTGGTTACTGGTGAGATTCGAACTTGCAGTAATTGCAGGCAGCTGGCAACTAAGTGCTACTTTAACAGCACTTTAGTCCTCTGCACCACCAAGGATGTTCTTTTTTATACAAAGTCAGCTTATTGGCCCCCACAATCCAGGTCCTCATTTTACCTACCTCAGAAGGATGGAAGGCTGAGTCAACCTTGAGCCTGGTGAGATTTGAACTCACAGTAATTGCAGGCAGCTGGCAACTTAAGTGCTACTTTAACAGCCCTTAGTCCACTGCGTCACCAGGCTCAAATCATGATTTAAATTGACTTGATTTAAATTTTTATTTTTTTAAAAAATTTTTTATTTTTATTTGATTTATATGCCGCCCTTCTCCGGAGACTCAGGGCGGCTTACAATGCGTTAATGCTTACAATGCGTTCAATCAAATCCAACCTGACCAGAAGGACAGGACAAGAGGCAACGGATGGAAACTAATCAAGGAGAGAAGCAACCTGGAATTAAGGATAATTAAGGTGAGGATAATTAACCAGTGGAACTGCTTGCCACCAGAAGTTGTGGGTGCCCCAATGCTAGAGATTTTTAGGAAGAGACATAAAGCCACCTGTCTAAATGGTACAGGGCAGTGATGGCTAACCATTTTGCCGTCGCATGCCAAAAGCAGGGGGAGCCCGGCTTGCGCATGCCCACACCCATAATTCAATGTCCCCCACACCCTTGCACATGACCCCCCGCACTCCCCCCACTTATGACACGCATGACAAAAAGGTTACCAGTGGGCGCAGTAGGCCCGTTTTTCACCCTCCCCAGGCTCCAGAGGCTTTCTTGGAGCCTGGGGAGGGCAAAAAACAGCCTCCCCACCCCACCAGAGGCCGGGAACAGCCTGTTTCCCAACTTCCAGTGGGCCCTGAAAATTAGCTGGCTGGCGTGCGCATGGAGCAGAGCTAGGGCAATGCTTGTGTGCCCACAGATATGGCTCTGCGTGCCACCTGTGGGACAGGTATAGGGTCTCCAGCTTGAGCAGGGGGTTGGACTAGAAGACCTCCAAGGTCCCTTCCAGCTCTTGTTACTGTTACGTTCTCCCGAGGGGCCAGAGGCCCCTCTCATCCCACTGCATCAGTGCAGGCCAAGCGTATTTATTCCAGTTTGCCCCCATTAATGCAAAAGTTACATAACGTCTCAGAAGTTTGCTGTGAAAAATATTTCCCCCGAGGGAAATTGGCTGCCATCAGGACAGACATTAGTCACTGGCGGGTAATGTGGATTTAGAAAAAAAGAGAGGAAAAGAATGAGACAGAAAGAGAGAAAGATAGCGAGAGAGGGGAAGGAAGGAAGGAAGGAAGGAAGGAAGGAAGGAAGGAAGAAGAGAAAAAGGAGAGTCAAAGATAGAGGGGAACAGAGAGAGAAATAAAATAAGAGAAGAGAGAAAAACAGATAAAGTGAGAAAAAGAGGAAGAGAAAGAGAGACAGAAAGGGAGAGAAAAGAAAGAGAGAGAGACAGGAAGAGAGAAAGAGGGAGAGAAAGAGAAAAGAGAGGGAAAGTGATAAAGGAGAAAGAGGCAGAGGAAAAAGAGAGAGATATGGGGGAAAGAAACAAAGAAAAAAGAGGGACAAAGAAAAAGAGAAAAAGAGGGAAGGGGAAAAAAGAAAGATAGAGGGGAGAGAGAAAAAAGAGGGAGAGAAAGAGAAGAGAAAGCAAGAAACAGGGGAAGAGAAAAAGGAGAAAGAGAGACAGAAAGGGAGAAAAAAGAAAGAGAAAGAGAGACAGAAAGAGAGAAAGAGAAAAGAGAGGGAATGATAAAGGAGAAAGAGGCAGAGGAAAAGAGAGAGATATGGGGGAAAGAAACAAAGAAAAAAGAGGGACAAAGAAAAAGAGAAAAAGAGGGAAGGGGAAAAAAGAAAGATAGAGGGGAGAAAGAAAAAAGAGGGAGAGAAAGAGAAGAGAAAGCAAGAAACAGGGGAAGAGAAAAAGGAGAAAGAGAGACAGAAAGGGAGAAAAAAGAAAGAGAAAGAGAGACAGAAAGAGAGAAAGAGAAAAGAGAGGGAAAGTGAGAAAGGAGAAAGAGGCAGAAGAAAAGAGAGAGAGATGGGGGAAAGAAAGAAAGAAGAGGGCGAGAAAGAAAAAGAAAGAGAGAAAAAGAGGGAAAGGAAAAAGGGAAAGACAGAGGGGGGGGGGGAGAGAGAAAAGCGGGGAGAGAAAGAGAAGAGAGAGAAAGCAAGAAACAGGGGAAGAGAAAAAGGAGAGAAAGAGAGAGCGCCTGCGTAAGACACAGAAGGAAGGAAGGACCTGCAAAATTTTGAAGAATTGTCACAGAAGGTCCCAATCGCTCTCTATCCTCTGATGTGTCCTAATTCTCTATGTTCTTTTTTTAAAATAGCATTTAAAAATGTTCTCCAGTGACAAGCAGCACTTCAAAACAACGATCACCACCACCACTCCTGAGCCAGACCAACGCCCAGAATAAGTTGCACTGCACACACATACACACTTCTTGCAACAGAAAAGGAAAATCGCTTCAGCAATGATGGCCCAAAAGAGAAGAGAAAAAAAATCTGATTTTTGGCCTTGGATGCGATTTATTAGACAAGTGGTTAAAAAACGACGACGACAATGATGTTATTAGCGGATAAGAAGCCAGAGACAGAGCTGAAAAAATATATTTCAAATTTTCTCGGATTCGGCAGGAATGTTTTCATGTCTCTGGTCAGTTTTTCCAGCTCTCGCCATCCTCAAGCTTCCAGAAAGATAACAATAGCTCAAGCAGACGTATAAGCAATTTAAATAAAACTTTACAGGACATTTTTTTTAAAAACTTCATCTTCTCCTAAACCAGTTTTCTCAACCTTGGCCGCTGGACAATGTGAGGACTTCAACTCCCAGAATTCTGGGAGTTGAAGTCCTCACATGTCCAGCGGCCAAAGTTGAGAAACTGTCCGAAACCTAGACAAGCTTGGCTGCTTTCTACGAGAAGCAAATATAACTCCTCCACTTACGACCAATCATTTAGTGACCATTAAAAGTTACGACTGTTTAGCGACCGTTAAAAGTCGTATGACTGTTTTTTCACAATTACGACCGTCGCCGCGTCCCCAAGGGTCACCTGATCAAAATTCAGACGTTTCTGACTCCTATTTATGACGGTTGCAGAGTCCCAGGAGTGGGTAACGCACTCCCCTTTTGCAACCTTTCGACAAGCAAAATCAATGGGGATTCACGGATCAACTGCGCGACTAACTTAACCCCCTTAACAACGGCGGGGAGAAAGGTCGTCAAACGGGGCACCGCTCACGGAACAACGGCCTCGCCTAGCCATGGAAACGTCGTAAGTCGAGGACTACCTGCCTTACTGCGATTCCAGGCCCGTCGACCGTGACGGATCCCTGGCAGAGAGCTTGGATGAATGCAAATTGGTATTTTTGTTCCGCTTCCTTTGTTTAGACACGGCAAATTCAGCCTAGAATTACGATGCTGATGATATCGGCGGCAAATTAAGTGTTTATTCTCAAGGAGGTGCATCTTGAGCCTTCCCGTTTCGCCTGGGAGTTGTTGAATTTGGAAAAAGGGAAAATAAAAAAAAAAAGAAGGAAGATGAAGAGCCTTGACAATGGAGGCATTTTTCAACCATCAGCTTCCATTCGATTTAGCTAGTTAACATCTGCCACCATTAGCTGCTTTCGTAACACGGAGCTCCTTCCTCACTTCAGGCCGAGAATGTTTTTCTTCCACAGTTGATTTGTGGGCTTGAATCATCCACGGGAGAAATTATTCCAAGTTATAAAACTCATTCCCCCCACACCCACACCCCAATTTCCGGCAGTCTGATTTCTTTCATTCCTTAGAAACTCTTCCAGTTTAGCTAAAGGTGGCTAGGAATGGCGGCAGGAGATGGGTTTGGCCAGTCTAGAGAAAATATTGGGAGACTGTTAGCAGTCTCCCAATATTTTGGGGTGCGTTGCCAACTGTACGCTGATGACACTCAGCTGTACATCTCCACCCCTGACCACCCCAATGATGCCCTCGAAGTGATGTCCCAGTGTCTGGAGGCCGTGCGGGTCTGGATGGGGAGAAACAGGCTTCGACTCAACCCCTCCAAGACCGAGCGGCTGTGGATGCCGGCGTCCCGATATAGCCAGCTGGTGCCATCGCTGGCTATTGGGGGTGAATCTGACCCCACAGAGGGGGTTTGCAACTTGGGCGTCCTCCTGGACACACGGCTGTCTTTGGAAGGGCATATGACATCTGTGGCCAGGGGGGCCTTCTATCAGGTTCGCCTGATGCGCCAGTTGCGCCCCTTTCTGGATCGGGACTCCTTATGCACAGTCACCCGTGCACTCGTCTGGACTACTGTAACACTCTCTACATGGGGCTCCCCTTGAGGGCCACCCAGAGGCTCCAGCTGATCCAGAATGCGGCCGCGGGTGATTATGGGAGAAACATGGCGCTCCCACGTAACACCTCTCCTGCGCGAGCTGCACTGGCTCCCGGTGGTCTTCCGGGTGCGCTTCAAGGTGTTGGTTCTCACCTTTAAAGTGCTCCATGGCTTAGGGCCAGGGTATTTGCGAGACCGCCTGCTGCTACCGATAACCTCCCACTGGCCAATACGCTCACACAGAGAGGGCCTCCTCAGGATGCCGTCGGCCAAGCAATGTCAGCCGTTGGCCCCCAGGGAGAGAGCCTTCTCTGTGGGGGCACCCGCCCTGTGGAACGAGCTCCCTCCCGGAATACGACTGATCCCGGATCTCCACACCTTCCGTAAGGCCCTGAAGACTTATTTATTCCAACAAGCCAGCCTAGCTTAAATGGTTTTTAATGGGAATTTTTCAAATTTTATAGATTTGGGGTTTTTAAATTGGGTATTTCTTCAATTTGTAGACCTGGGGTTTTAAATTGGGAAGCCGTTGATTTAATTCATTTTTAGTTTTCTTAACTTTTGCATTATATGTATTTTAATTCTGGCTGTCCACCGCCCTGGGTCCCTTTTTGGGAGAAGGGCGGTATATAAATTTGAATGAATGAATGAATGAATGCATAAATAAATAAATAAACATTTGAGGGGCTGCCACAAAGAAGATGGGGGTCAATTTATTCTCCAAAGCACCAGAAGGCAGGAGGAGAAGCAATGGATAGAAACAAATCAAGGAGAGAAGCAACCTAGAACTAAGGAGAAATTTCCTGTCAGGAAGAACAATTAATCAGCGGAACTGCTTGCCTCCAGAAGTTGTGGGCGCTCTATCACTGGAGGTTTTAAAGATAGGACAGACACTTATCTGAAATGGTATAAGGCTTCTTACATGACAGTGTATTAGACGAGAAGACCTTTAAGGTCTCTTCTAACTCGGATCTGCTTCAAGGTGCTGGTACTTACCTATAAAGCCCTTCATGGCATGGGCCCAGGGTACATGCAGGACCACCTCCTACCGGCCTCCCACTGCCCAGTATGCTCACATAGGACTGCCCTCCTCCGGGTGCCATCGGCCAGACAATGTCGGCTGGTGGCGCCCTGGATGAGGGCGTTCTCTGTGGGCGCACTGACTCTCTGGAACGAATTACCCACTGGACTCCGGATGGCCCCAGATCTCCACTCTTTCCGCAGAGACCTGAAGGCTTTTCCAACGAATCTCCTGATCTGCTGGGAGTTGTTTTTTGTTTTTGTTTTAATTTAATTTATACACCGCCCTTCTCCGGAGACTCAGGGCGGCTTACAATGCGTTAAGCAAGACCCTTCATACTTTTGTATATTCCTGCTTAGTAGGGCTTTCGGCCCCCTCTAAGTGGTGTTCTTTTTTATACAAAGTCAGCTTATTGCCCCAGCAATCCGGGTCCTCGTTTTACCTACCTCGGAAGGATGGAAGGCTGAGTCAACCTTGAGCCTGGTGAGATTCGAACTTGCAATAACTGCAGGCAGCTGGTGTCACTTTAACACCACTTAAGCTGCTGATTAAGCTGCTGCGCCACCAGGTTTTAATTTGTGGGGGATTTTAATTGGATTATTTTAGTGCTAATTTTATTGTTCTGTTGTTTTGTGGTTGTGAGCCACCCCGAGTCCTTCGGGAGAAGGGTGGCATGAACTGAACTGAACTGAACTGAACTGAACTGAACTGAACTGAACTGAACTGAACTGAACTGAACTGAACTGAACTGAACTGAACTAAAAACTGAACTGAACTGAACTGAACTGAACTGAACTGAACTGAACTAAAAACTGAACTAAAAACTGAACTAAAAACTGAACTGAACTGAACTGAACTAAACTAAACTAAACTAAACTAAACTAAACTAAACTAAACTAAACTAAACTAAACTAAACTAAACTAAACTAAACTAAACTAAACTAAACTAAACTAAACTAACCTAACCTAACCTAAACCTAAACCTAAACCTAAACCTAAACCTAAACTAAACTAAACTAAACTAAAACTAAACTATTGTTATTCTGTTAAATGTGGGTTATTTTTAGGGACAGATCTGTAGCACGAATAGGAAAAGGGCCGTGATGGAGAACATATGGCACCAGTGCTGGAAGTGGCATCACAGAGCCATCTCTCTGGGCACGCAAGCTGTCGCCCGTTGCTCTTCCAGGGTTCCGGCATGCCGGCCAGCTGATCCTCACATGCGCGGGAGCGCAGGAGACCGGAAGATCGTTTTCCTGGTGCGCGCATGGGCACTGGGTGGCTGTTCTTCCAGTTTCCGGCGAGCGCATTCGCACCAGCCATCTGGTCTTCGCATTTGCGTATGGGTGCCGGAAAACGGAAGATCTTCATGGCGCGTGTGTGGGCACTGGGCAGCTGCTATTCTGGTTTTCAGCATGCACGCATGCACACATTTATTTATTTATTTATTTATTACATGTATTTGTATGCCGCCCTTCTCCCGAAGGACTCAAGGCGGCGAACACAAGTTAAGAAACATGTACCATAAAATCGCACTTTAAATCAAATAACTAATTAATGATAAATAATAAAACCCAGAATCAGAGTCAGCCTATTTGCTTGAACAGCCAAGTCTTCAGCTCCTGACGGAAGGAGCGGAGATCAGGAGCCGTCCGGAGCTCGGTAGGTAACTCATTCCAGAGGGTGGGAGCACCCACAGAGAACGCCCTACCCCTGGGCACCGCTAGATGACACTGGCTCGCCGTCGGGACCCTGAGGAGAGCAGCCCTATGTGAGCGAACAGGACGGTGGGAAGCAGGCAGGAGAAGGTCCTGTAAATATCCTGGACCTAAACCATGTAGGGCCTTATAGGTGAGAACCAGCACCTTGAAGCGGACCCGGAGAACCACTGGTAACCAGTGCAGCTGACGCAGGAGGGGTGTTATATGGGAGTAACGAGGGGCTCCCGTAACAACCCGTGCGGCTGCATTCTGGATCAGCTGGAGTCTCCAGGTGCATCTCAGGGGCAGGCCCATGTAGAGCGAATTGCAGTAATCCAAGCGGGAAGTAACCAGGGCATGAGTGACACTCAGTGCCAAATAGATTCGCCAATCCTAGAATAGGGTATGACCGCTGGGGCATGACCACTGAACTAAAGACAAGGACAGAGAAAGCGTGAACAGCGTTCTTCGAAACGCCGGTTTTCTGCAGTCCCGACATAAGGCTAAAACTGAAAATGAGGCTTGTCAGATGTTCCATCTTTTCTATCCTGCTCTACGGAGGGGAGGGTTGGTCTCTGACGGAAAGCCACTTGAAGAGACGAGAAGCATTTGAAATGTGGATTTATAGGCGGCTGTTAAGCTGGGTTGACAAAATCAGAAATGAGGAGGGGATAAGCCGCTTGGGAAAGCCAAGGGAAATCATCAAAGCCATTAAAAAGCGAAAGTTGGAATATTTCGGAAATGGGATGTGACACTTCGCTAAATCCTCCAAGGAAAGATTGAAGGCAAAGGAGGTCCAGGCAGAAGAAGAAGATCATCATGGCTTCAAAATCTAAGGGACCGGGTTGGAGAAAACTCAGCAGCACATTTTCATGCGGCTGTTGACAAAAAGAGGATTGCCAACATGATTGTCAACGTCCAATGGATATGGCACAAAAAGAAGAATAGGAAGGGAAGGGAATAGAGTTAGAGGTTTTTTAGTCCAACCTCCAGTTCAAGCAGAAAACCCTATACCAGGGGTCAGCAACCTGCAGCTCTGGAGCGGCATGTGGCTCTTTCACCCCTCCGCTGCTGCCACTCAAAATATGTGTCACAACTGCCAATGTGTGACACCCACCAGCACACGGTTTATTGAGCTTTTCACCCCCCTGATAGATAGGCTAACCATGGATAAATCCAAGAAAAGAAAAGTTTCAGAAGAAAAGAGAACACTTAATTCAACTACATAGGCTAGTTTTGTGGCCGCTCAAGAAGTAGTCAGGCACGGGGAGGGTTTTGTGGCTCCCGGTGTTTTCTTTTCTGTGGGAAACAGGTCTAAACGCCTCTTTGAGTGTTTCAGGTTGCAGACCCCTGCCCTATACCATATCAGACAAATGGCTGCCCAATTTCTCCTTGGAAACCTCTAGTGTTGGAGCATTTACAACTTCTGGAGGCAAGTGGTTCCATTGATTAATTGTTCTCCTCACTATTATTAAATTCCTTCTTAGTTCTAGGTTGCTTCTCTCCTTCATTAGTTTCCCTCTTTTGCTTCTTGTCCTACCCTCAGGTGCTGATTTTACAGCTATTGCTGAATTATTGTAAGTTGTCTAGAGCCTCAAATGATGGGGAGTGGATGCAATTGTAAAAACAAAAACAAAAACAAATAGAGGTAATCCTTGAATTACAATCACAACTGGAAACACACTTATTGCTCTGAGGCATTGCAGACGTAAGTCGAGCTGGACCCAATTTTATGACAAGTTTGGCAGTGGTCATTAAGCGAATGCAGCTTCCACAGTGGGTATTTTTTTTGCCAGAAATCAACAAAAGAGTCACAAATCATGATCATGTGACCACAGGGTGCTGCAACTGGTTGTAAATGCCAGTCTGTTGTCAAGGGCCAAAATTGCAATTGTGTGACTGCAAGGATGGTGCAACGATTGTTAAGTGCAAATTCAGGTCATAAGTCCCTTATTTGACAGACCAAATCAGTGTATTTGAACCCTGGCGACTTTTAGATGGGTGGACTTCAACTCCCAGGATTCTCCAGCCAGCCAAGATGGACCAAAAGTCTGACTTCTTCACACAATTCCAGAACAAAAACTCACCGGCTGAATTCAATTCCTTGCTCAGGGCTCTTAAAGCTTCCCGGTTCTGGTTGCGTTTCTGATTCAGATCGACAATCTACAGGAGACATGGACAAAACCTCAGGCTAGTCTCGCTTCTTCCCCTTTGCAGATTGGGCAAGCCACCTTTATTTGTTTATATCCAAGTAGTAGCCCTCTATTTAAAACCATCAAAGCTGCTCAGAGTCATTTTGGAGGGGAAATGGCCGGGAAGAAGGGAGGGACGAGAAGAGGAAAGAAGGAAAAGAAGGGGAGGGAGGGAGGGAGGGAGGGAGGGAGGGAGGGAGGGAGGGAGAGAAAGAAAGAAAGAAAGAAAGAAAGAAAGAAAGAAAGAAAGAAAGAAAGAAAGAAAGAAAGAAAGAAAGAAAGAAAGAAAGAAAGAAGGAGGAGAGGAAAGAAAAAGGAAGGAAAGGAGGGAGGAGAGGAAAGAAGAAAGAAGGGAAGGAAATAGGGAAGAAGGAAGAGAGAGAGAGAGACACACAGAGAGACAGAGAGAGAGAGAAAAAGAGAAAAAGAGAGAAAGAAAGAAAGAAAGAAAGAAAGAAAGAAAGAAAGAAAGAAAGAAAGAAAGAAAAAGGAAAGAAAGGAGGGAGGAGAGGAAAGAGAAGAAAGAAGGGAAGGAAATAGGGAAGAAGGAAGAGAGAGAGAGAGAGAGAGAGAGAGAGAGAGAGAGAGAGAGAAAGAAAGAAAGAAAGAAAGAAAGAAAGAAAGAAAGAAAGAAAGAAAATAGAAAGAAAGAAAGATAGACGCAGGGAGAGAAGGACGGAGAAAGGAAGAAGAAAGAAAAAAGAAAGGAGAGGAAGAAAAAGGAAGGAAAGGAAAGAGGGAGGAGAGGGAAGAGAAGAAAGGGGAGGGAGGGAGAGAAGGAGGGAGAAAGAAGAAAGAAAAAAGAAAGGAGAGGAAGAAAAAGGAAGGAAAGGAAGGAGGGAGGAGAGGGAAGAGAAGAAAGAAGGGGAGGGAGGGAGGGAGGGAGGGAGGGAGAAAGAAAGAAAGAAAAAAAGAAAGAGAGGAAAGACAAGAAAGGAAGGTGGAGGGATGGAGGGAGAAGGAAGGAAGGAAGGAAGGAAGGAAGGAAAGAAAAAGAAAAAGAAAGAAAGAAAGAAAGAAAGAAAGAAAGAAAGAAAGAAAGAAAGAAAGAAAGAAAGAAAGAGGGAGGAGAGGAAAGAAAAAGGAAGGAAAGGAGGGAGGGAGGAGAGGAAAGAGAAGAAAAAACGGAAGGGAGAAAGGAAGGATGAAAGGGAAGGAAGGAAGGAGGAAGGAAGGAAGGAAGCAAGGAGTGTGGGAAAGAAGGAAGAAGAAAGGAAGAAAGGAAAGAAAAAGGAAAGGAAGGAGGGAGCAGAGGAAAGAGAAGAAAGAAGGGAAGGAAGAGAAAACAGTAAATGTTGTTATGGGGTGAGGTGTTAAGTTTTCCTGTGTAGAAGTTTTAAAATACAGATATTTTACAGATATTTTCCCTGGAGAGCAGGCGTGGGGCCTTGCTGTCCATTGTTTAGGGGTGGACTGGATGACCTTGGGGGACCCCTTTCCAAAGAGACAATTCTCTGGACGTGGCCTGAGCTGGGGGGGGGGAGCAGCCGGAGGGGTTTTTTTGGTTGTTGGACTAGTGGACCTCTAGGGTTCCCTTCCAAGTGGACAGTTGTACACTTCCTTCTCGCGATCCCCTATTATTCCTCCACCCCAAGTGTTTGAAATCTTTAAATTTGTTGTATATATTTTATATTATATACGGGGGTTTTTTTGGAGGGGGGGGAGGCGTACATTTCTAGGCCTGCCTTGTTCTAGGCGCGGGTGGGGGGGCGGGCGGGCGAAGGACTACAACCCCCATCATGCCTCGCGGCGGCGCCAATTCACCCCAACGGCGCTCCGCGGCCTACCTGCTGCCTAGTGGCCATCACCTCTTCGGCCAGCGCCTCCACTTCGGCCAAATAGCGGAGCACGAAGTCCGGATCCCCACCGGCCATCGCGCCGGATCTCGTAGGAAGAACGACGCCGCGAAGCGCCGCGACTCGACGCGGTGCGGCCTAGTCGGCGCAGGCGCCTGAGCCGGACGGTTGCCATGGCGACCGGCAGGCTTTGAGGCCTACACCAGGCTTTCGCGGGCCTCCCCCACACCGAGCTGAGAAGGAGGCGGGCCGCTAACCCGCTTCTTCTCCGCGGGCGACAGCCGGGGAGGACAGGCGGGCCTTCTCTGGACGCCCTTCGAGGCCTTGGACTCCATTTCCCCTCCTCCTCGGCCTCCCACGATCAGGATGGGCTCGGATTAGCTCTGGCCTCCTTCCTAACGCCAAGCGGCCCTTTCCTGGTAGTTCTCTGAGGATGGATTACAAATCCCATCATTCGCCCTCTTGCGGGGGCCGTGGGGCTGGGCATGATGGAGAACTGAGTGATGCACTGAAAACCGCCAGAGACAGAAGCAAGGAAGACCATGGCCAGACTTTTCCAGTGCGAAACTCCTTGCTGGGTGTGCGTGTGTTGTCTGAACCCAATCACTTGGGTCAAGCTTGACCTGCTTTAGGAAGGAAAGACCTGCTGGTGGCATTCACATGAACCCAAAGCTTCCTTTTGAAATGCGGGGCCAACCCAGCCAGTTGTGCCACATTGTGTGAAGGCCAAAATGGGTTAATTCACCAACCCTGATTTGGACCAAGGGATGAAACATGCACCACATATCACCAAATTTCTTTCTTTCTTTCTTTCTTTCTTTCTTTCTTTCTTTCTTTCTTTCTTTCTTTCTTTCTTTCTTTCTTTCTTTCTTTCTTTCTTTCTTTCTTTCCTTCCTTCCTTCCTTCCTTCCTTCCTTCCTTCCTTCCCCTTCCTTCCTTCCTTCCTTCCTTTCCTGCTTCTGTTGTTTTTATAAAGAACGTAGTGCCAAAGGTGCTTTTTCAGGAGGCAACTGGACTTTCTGGTTTTTTAACAGATGAACAGAGTTGGAAAGGACCCTGAAGGTCATCTAGTCCAACCTCCTGCCCAAGCAGGAGACCCTACATCTGCCTGTACCTAGGATCGAACTATCGTACCACAATCTCCTGATTGTGAGGCAAGAGCTCCACCTTTGAAGATGTTTCTCATCTCATCCAAGAAGCTTCTTCAGCTTCAGAGCTCACGAGAAAATCAGTTGTCATTTAGGACAGTTTTATCAACCTTGGCAATTTTAAGATAACGTGGTCTATGACTTCAATGTCTTCAAAGAAAAAAACCAGTTGCCTCTTGAAAAAGCATCTTTGGATCAGCCATGACCTGAATGGCTGAGAAATCTCCGTAGACAACATAGGGAACATAAACTCCTGCCACCTATTTTCCCCACAACAACCCTGTGAGGTAGGTTGGGCTGAAAGAGTGACTGGTTAAAAGTCACCCAGCTGGCTTTATATACCTAAGGCAGGACTAGAACTCTCCATCACCTGGTGATTGGTTCAAAGTCACCCACTTCTTTTTGTGCTCAGGCGGGATTCGAACTCTCTCCTGGTGATTGACCCAAAGTCACCCAGCTGGCTTTCATGCCCAAAGTGGAACTAGAACTCACCATCTCCTATCTATTTCTATTTCTGTAAGAAGATAAAATTTTAATCTTCCATTTCTCTTCCCCAGTATATCTTTGATTCAGTTTTTGGAGAGGAAAAAGAGAATATATCCGCATGAGGTATATAAGAGATGAATCCGCATACAGACGAGAGGTTGAACAATTAGCCTCGTGGTGCGACCAGAACAATCTGGAATTGAACACACTCAAAACTGTAGAAATGGTGGTGGACTTTAGGAGAAACTTTCCCATACTTCCACCTCTTACAATATTAGACAACACAGCATCAACAGTAGAGTCCTTACATTTCTAGGTTCTGCCATATCTCACGACCTAAAATGGACACCCAACATCAAAAACGTCATCAAAAAAGCACAACCGAGAATGTTCTTTCTGCGCCATCTCAGGAAGCTCAAACTGGCCAAGGAGCTGCTGATCCAGTTCTACAGAGGAATGATGGAGTCTGTCATCTGCACCTCCATAACTGTCTGGTTTGGCTCTGCAACCCAATAAGACAGAAACAGACTTCAACGGATAGTTAGAACTGCAGAAAAAACAATGGCTACCAACCTGCCTTCCATGGAGGACAGAATATTGCACGAGTCAAAAAGAGGGCTGTGAAAATATCTACAGACCCCTTGCATCCTGGACATAAATTGTTTTAACTCCTACCCTCAAAACGACGCTATAGAGCACTGCACACCAGAATAACTAGACAAGGATTTTTTTCCCCAACGCCATCACTCTGCTAAACAACTAATTCCCTCAATACTGTCAAACTATTTACTAAGTCTGCACTACTATTAATCTCATCATTCCCACCACCCATCTCTTCCCACTTATGGCTGCATGACTGTAACTTTATTGCTGGTATCCTTACGATTTATATTGACTGTTTCCCTATGACTATCATTAAGGGTTGTACCTTAGGATTCTTGATGAACGTATCTTTTCTTTTATGTACACTGAGAGCGTATGCACCAAGACAAATTCCTTGTGTGTCCAATCACACTTGGCCAATAAAAAAATTCTATTCTATTCTATTGTGGAACAAAACTATATTCAGATAAGATTTTTTTTCGCATTCATCCATGCCTTCCTTGCCCTGACAACTTTCTCTGGCCAAAACTCCTGTGATGGATGATTTGCTGCAGAAGCGGCTTTCGAAGAGTTGGCAGGCCAAAATGGGGAAGGGTTATGGCATCTGTCGGGGGGAAAATGGCTGATTCCTGGAAGAGAAAAAGCCAGCAGAACTTTTGATGAACTGGCAACTCTGCTGCACGGAGTCCTAAATTACCTTAATGTAATTAAACTGGATCGCTGGGTTCACGAGAGGCATCTGTTAAAAGAGCAGAACTAATAAAAGTGAGAAATTGTGGCTTTTAGGAGTCTTGTGTCTGCCAGAAAGCCAATTGTCATTTAGGAGAAGAGTTTTCCATCCTGGGCAATTTTAAGATACGTGGTCTACAACTCCCAGAATTCATGCTGGCTGGGGAATTCTGGGAGTTGACGTCCACGTGTCTTAAAGTTGCCAAGGTTGAGAGAAACCCTGATTTAGGAGATTATAAACTTTTTCTTTTTAATGGCGACCCTTTCCTTGTTGCCCAAATCCGTTGCTAGGAATATAGGCTTGGAATATAGAACTGGGTCATAATTCATAGGCTGGGAAGACAGTTAAGTGAAGGTAGGTCCATTTTACAACGTTTCTTGCCACACTTGTTAAGTGACTCACTTACTTAAGTAAATAACCTGGTAGTTAAGTGAACCTGGCTTCCCCATTGACTTGTTTCTCCAGAAGGTTGGATCATAAGTCCCCAGGACATGGCAACCGTCATAAATCTTGTGTCAGTGGCCAAGCCTCTGAATTTTGATCAAATGACCACAAAGATGCTACAGGTGTGAAAAACGGGTCTTAAGTCCCGTCATTAAGTGTTGTACCTTAGGATTCTTGATGAACATATTTTTTTCTCTTATGTACACTGAGAGCTTATGCACCAAGACAAATTCCTTGTGTGTCCTATCACACTTGGCCAATAAAAAATTCTATTCTATTCTATTCTATTCTATTCTATTCTATTCTATTCTATTCTATTCTATTCTATTCTATTCTATTCTATTCTATTCTATTCTATTCTCTATGTTCTCTCATCTAAGTCATTTATGAAGATGTTGAAGCATATTGGGCCTAAGACGGAACCTTGTGGTATCCCACTTACTTCCCTCTGTGTAGATGTAGTACCATTAAGGACTACTCGTTGAGTACGGTTTGTCAGCCAGTTACAAATCCATCTGGTGGTGATGCTGTCTATTCCACATTTTTTCTAGTTTGCCAAGAAGCAGATTGTGGTCTACTTTGTCGAATGCCTTACTGAATTCTAAGTATATTATGTCCACAGCATTTCTCTGGTCTACTAATTTAGTCGCTTTGTCACTTTGTAGAATTCTTTTTTGGCCAAGTGTGATTGGACACAAAAGGAATTTGTCTTTGGTGCATAGGCTCTCAGTGTACATAAAAACAAAAGATACATCCTAAGGTACAACACTTAATGATAGTCATAGGGTACAAATAAGCAATCCGGAAACAATATCAATATAAATCGTAAGGATATAAACAACAAAGTTACAGTCATAAGTGGGAGGAAATGGGTGATGGGAACGATGAGAAGATTAGTAGTAGTGCAGCCTTAGTGAATAGTTTGGCAGTGTTGAGGGACTGAGTTGTTTAGCAGAGTGATGGCGTTGGGGAAAAAACTGTCCTTGTGTCTAGTTGTTCTGGTGTGCAGTGCTCTATAGCGTCGTTTTGAGGGTAGGAGTTAGAACAGTTTATGTTCAGGATGCAGGATCCCAGCCCTCTTTTTGATTCGTGCAGGATACAGGTCCTCCATGGAAGGCAAGTTGGTAGCCATTGTTTTTTCTGCAGTTCTAATTATCCTCTGAAGTCCGTGTCTGTCTTGTTGGGTTGCAATATAGAATAGGGTCTCCTTTAGCAGGGGGGTTGGACTAGAAGACCTCCAAGGTCCCTTCCAGCTCTCTTCTGATTTTGGTTCAGTCCATGAGATGTGTAATACCGGTAATAGTCTCCAGGACTACTCTTGAAAAGCATCCATCGGTTTTGGAATCCATCTGTTTTTTTTCAAAGTCCACCAAGGTCCATTTGGGAATTTTCAGAATTGCACCTAGGAGTCAATCATTCTAGTTTCAGAGGGCCTTTCTCCAGTTTAAGGGAGCCTCAGTTCTTTGCATGCTTATGGCGCAAAGCTTCCCATTGCAGATCTCATCTCGGCCCCCGGAACGGAGGGCTGTTTGTCACACACAGTTCGCCCCAGCACCTCCCGGATCAAACACATTGACGTTGGCTCTTGCACAACTACCACCATCCGACACATGAGCTCATCGCTGTCACGGAGGGACAGATTTGTTGAGGTTTGGCTTTGACCCCGAGAAGAGAACACCGCCTGCGGCTGACGGTGTCTGATTTTATTTATTTATACCTCCTTTTTAGAAAAAGCTGGTTCGTAAATAACATGACGCTCGGCCCTAAATCCCGAGGAACAAAATTCAGTGGCTTGTGTTAACCCAGGGAGATAAATAACTTATGTCTGAGTGCAAAGGTGGGGCTTAATCAATTTGCAAAGATGGTGTTTTGTTCCATAAACTCACATGCGTCAGATAAAGAGCGGGGGCTGCATGTCTCCAATCTGTTAAACTTGGTTAGTGTTAACTTATTTAAATCTTTGTTGTCATTATTGTAACATGATGTGCAACACAGACTATTTAGTAATACTATGATTCAGTGTTTTGTTTGAATCCAGGACATGAATAAATATTAATAATAGCGTAGTGGTTAAGATGCTAGCCTAGAAACCAGGAGTCGGTGAGTTCTAGTCCCGCCTTAGGCATGAAAGCTGGCTGGGTGACTTTGGGCCAATCACCAGGAGTCGGTGAGTTCTAGTCCCGCCTTAGGCATGAAAGCTGGCTGGGTGACTTTGGGCCAATCACCAGGAGACGGTGAGTTCTAGTCCCGCCTTAGGCATGAAAGCCGGCTGGGTGACTTTAGGCCAATCACCAGGAGTCAGTGAGTTCTAGTCCCGCCTTAGGCATGAAAGCTGCTGGGTGACTTTGGGCCAATCACCAGGAGTCGGTAAATTCTAGTCCTGCCTTAGGCATGAAAGCTGGCTGGGTGACTTTGGGCCAATCACCAGGAGTCAGTGAGTTCTAGTCCCACCTTAGGCATGAAAGCTGGCTGGGTGACTTTAGGCCAATCACCAGGAGTCAGTGAGTTCTAGTCCCGCCTTAGGCATGAAAGCTGGCTGGGTGACTTTGGGCCAATCACCAGGAGTCGGTGAGTTCTAGTCCTGCCTTAGGCATGAAAGCTGGCTGGGTGACTTTAGGCCAATCACCAGGAGTCGGTGAGTTCTAGTCCCGCCTTAGGCATGAAAGCCGGCTGGGTGACTTTAGGCCAATCACCAGGAGTCAGTGAGTTCTAGTCCCGCCTTAGGCATGAAAGCTGCTGGGTGACTTTGGGCCAATCACCAGGAGTCGGTAAATTCTAGTCCCGCCTTAGGCATGAAAGCTGGGTGGGTGACTTTGGGCCAATCGCTAGGAGTCAGTGAGTTCTAGTCCCGCCTTAGGCATGAAAGCTGGGTGGGTGACTTTAGGCCAATCACTAAGAGTCGGTGAGTTCTAGTCCTGCCTTAGGCATGAAAGCTGGCTGGGTGACTTTGAGCCAATCACCAGAAGTCGGTGAGTTCTAGTCCCGCCTTAGGCATGAAAGCTGACTGGGTGACTTTGAGCCAATCATCAGGAGATGGTGAGTTCTAGTCCCGCCTTAGGCATGATAGCTTTTGGGTGACAAGTTCACAGATCTTCATGCTGGCTGGGGAATTCTGGGAGTTGAAGTCCACACATCTTCATGCTGGCTGGGGAATTCTGGGAGCTGAAGTCCACACAGCTTCATGCTGGCTGGGGAATTCTGGGAGTTGAAGTCCATACATTTTCATGCTAGCTGGGGAATTCTGGGAGCTGAAGTCCACCCTCTGAAACGCAGGCAGTGGCTAAAGTGCCGATTCGCTTTCTTCTCATGCCAGTGGCATTTCCGTTCAGAAATTAGATTTAATTGCTGCTCTTGTGCCAGCAGCCATCATCCACCGCTGGCCCTTGGAGGTCCAGAGCAGCTGCAAAACCATCAGCTGGAGAAACCTCGCCTTGCCTGGCTGAACAACCACACCTGAGCCAGCCACGTCCCTAATAGCCTCCCGTTCTGCATGCTCACCTGCAATTTGCAACCTTAATAGCCGAGATCCAAGGTGATATTTGCAGACAAGGAACTGGCAGGGCCCACCGTTCCAGGTTCAGACAGGGGACGAGGGGGGCAAATCCTTAGGAAAGGGCCGGTGTCTATGGAGAGTCTCAGTCATCCAGGTGATGGTGGTCCCAGTGATGCTTTTGTTTCAAGAGGCAACTGGACTTTCTGATTTTTCTTTGAAGATGTTTCGCTCCTCAACCAAGAAGCTTCTTCAGCTCTGACCAGATGGCGGGGAATGGAAGGATTTATACTCCTTCCAGAAAGCTGGTCACTTGCATCCTTTTAGGGGGTCCTTGAGGCCACCTGGAAGTTTCTCTGTGTCCTCAGGGTCACCAGAGTGGTGCAAATGGGTGTGGAGCCTTCTTGGAACTGCTGAAAGGATCATGTTGTAGACTGGAGATAGATGATGTCGTATCCCCTCCCCCCTCTGTTGAGGGAGGGCTGTTCAGTTTGGACACAGGTGGCCTCTTCGACCCTGCTTCCAAACCAGAGGTCCTCTCTGTCCAAAATGTGGACTTTGCTGTTTTAAATGCAAATGGATGGCTGAATCTATGTAGTCCTAGTTCTCCTATGTTGTGCCATGCGTTTGTGAAGTGGCTGTTTTGTTTCCCCAAAGTACAAATCTGCACGTGGGTCACTGCATTGTACTGCATATAGCAGGTTGCTCAGTACATGTCTTGGGACCAATTTATTTGAAGGACTGTTGTGGCCCGGTCCTCTGAGCCTATCCCATTGGAGGAAGGAAGCTCTGAGCATGAGGAAGAGGAGCCAGCCAGATCTCCCAGCCCCCCCCCCCCTCTGGCACCGTCTCAGGTGCCAGCTGAAAGAGAGCAAAGTAGTCGGGAAACAGGTGTCTCAGATGAGAGTGAGGGAGAGACGTCATTCCTGGACGCACGTCAACGAAGGCGAGATAAGCGCTTGCAGCAGCTGAGGAGACATACGAGGGAATAGACCTGAGTCACTGGACTTGAGTCACAGGACCAATGAGTCACTGGACCACACCCAGAGACTATATAAGACAGGGTGGTGGTTAATGATCCCTGTGACGAACAATAACTCAATCTGGTAGTCATTGGAGCTAAAAGAACGGATTTTGGCAAAGCTACGTATGTGATTTTCTTTCTGTGAACTATTAAAGCACTTGGCAGACGGTGTGCATATCGCTGCCAAGTTAGAGATAAGAACTGTGGTGTGTGCCAAGTGCTTCTTTAACCCTCGACTGGCTGTGTTTTTGTGGGTGTCTGTAGAGGGGGACAGATCAAGGACCATCTTTTCCCGGTCACATCTACCGGACTGCGGATTGTTCAGTTTGGACACAGGTGGCCTCTTTGACCCCTCTTTCAAATCAGCGGTCCTCTCTGTTCAAAATGTGGACTTTGCTATCTTCAAAAGAGTGGCCTTTCTGATATTTGATGTTAACCTCTCTGGGTGTTGATAGCTGGCCAGGTATGTAGATGTTGTTTTTCTCTATGTGCCCGTTGATGGCTGATTTGCCTGAGTGCCGAGCATCCAGCTATCCTCTATGCCAGGGGTCTGCAACCTTAAACACTCTAAAAGCCATTTGGACCCGTTTTCCACAGAAAAGAAAACACCGGGAGCCACAAAAAACTTCCCGTGCCTGACTATTTCTTGAGTGGCCACAAAACTAGCATATGTAGTTAGAATTAAACCTTCTGTTTTCTTCTGAAACTTTTCTTTTCTTGGATTTATCCATGGTTGGCCTACCGGGGGGTTGAAAAGCTCAATAAATCGCGTGCCAGCGAGTGTCTCACATTGGCGGTTGTGACGCCTATTTTGAGTGACAGGGAGCCGCAGCCGAGGGTTGAAAGAGCCACATGCGGCTCCAGCTGCACATTGCTAAACCCTGCTCTATGCAAAGGTGGGGAAGGGGAAATATGGCCCCTTTATGACCTATGTACTTCCACTCAGGAATTCTGGGAGTTGAAGTCCACAAGTCATAAAAAGGCCACAGTACCTCACCCTTGCTCTAGGGTTTTGGGACTTAGTTTTGTCTAGGATGAGCACCGTTTCTCACTTGATGTTGTTCCCCTCCATGCGCCTCTAGAGAGCCCAGGACACACCCTCAGCCATAGATGGGGTCAATAAGAACATTAAATCAGAGACAAGCACGCGGGACTGAGATCATGGCAGACAGTGGGCTGTCACGACTTAATTGATTGCCGAAACGACTTCTAGATTATGCCACGCGAGGCCATGAATAGGAGCCGATGTTTCACTAGCCAACCATCAGATGCATTGTCAAACGGGGCACAAAGAGCCAGAAGTCATTTCATCAACAGAAGAAGTTTCGTTCATCAGGAGAGCTGCCGAGCTTGTTGCGCATGACCGCTGGATCCAGAATTCAGCCGTAAGGAAATCATAGCCTTGCAGAGTTGCAGTCCTCAAGAATGTGTTTTCTCAAGCTTGGGGATTGTGAGATGGGCAAACGTCAGCTCCCAGAATCCCCAGCCAAGGTGTGTGGACTTCAGCTCCCAGAATCCCCCATCCAGCATCGATGGACATCAACTCCCAGAATCCCCCATCCAGCATGAAGAGCAACAAAGAGGGACTGGAGGATAAATCAACCGAAGGATGTTGCAGGAACTAGATATGCCTAGTTTAGTGAAAAGAAGGACTAGGGGGCACATGATAGCATCTTCCAATATTTGAGGGGCTGCCACAAGGAAGAGGGGGTCCACCTATTCTCCAGAGCACCTGATGGCAGGATAAAAAACAATGGATGGAAACTAATCAAGGAGAGAAGCAATTTAGAACTAAGGAGAAATTTCCCAACAATGAGGACAATTAACCCGTGGAACAACTTGCCACCAGAAGTTGTGGATGCTGCATTACTGGAATGTTTTTAAGAAGGGATTGAATAACTATTTGTCTGAAATGGTGTGGGGTCTCCTGCCTAAGCAGGGGGTTGGACTAGAAGACCTCCAAGGTCCCTTCCACCTCTGTCATTCTGTTCGTTTGTTTGTTTTAATACTAATGAGAAATTTGGCTTCTTCTTTGCTGATTCTGGGGAAGGTTTGCTACGGCTTTGCGTTTGTCTGATCTCTTCCGAAAGCTTTCGCTTCATCGACCGGGCCGCAGCCGTCACTTTGACAGAAAGCCCTTCCCAAGGAAGGCAGGTGTAGCTTTCTCACTGGGGAGGGCCCCGAAGTGGTTTTTGATGGGTCCCAGGACACCAGCAACAGGCCAGGCGAACAGATGGTGGCAATCTGTGGTGGGGGGGGGGGCAAAGACATTTGCAAGCAAACTGGTGTTTCGGTCACATGTGCATCGTACGATGTGGGGCAACGGTGAAAGAGTTTTGCTCTCGGGAAGCTTTCCATGGCCTGTAACTACGTTCATTGATCAAATGTTTCTTTTTATTTATTGCATATCACCCAAAAAACAACAAAAGAACAGGAAAAAAAAGGAAATGAAAGACAAAGATAATTATGATGACAACCGATGGCAAAACTGCGCCTAAAAAGTGCTTTTAAGAAGTGAAAAGAATACAATAGGGGGAAAAAAGAAATCAATATATATCAGTATAGTAATTAATGGTTACAATTCTCTCTATATAATTATTTAACAAACATTATACTATATATCTATTTATCATTTATATCTATGTCTCTCATCTATCGATCAATCGATCGATCAATCTATTATCTATCAATATCTGTCTGTCTATCTCTATCTATCTATCTATCTATCTATCTATCTATCTATCTATCTAATCTATCTCTGTATCTATCTCTATATATATCTCTGTATCTATCTCTATATATATCTCTGTATCTATCTATCTATCTATCTATCTATCTATCTATCTATCTATCTATCTTTCTTTCTTTCTTTCTCTTTCTATCTAATCTATCTATGTATCTATCTATATCTATCTCTGTATCTATCTCTGTATCTATCTATCTATCTATCTAATCTCTATTATCTATTATCTATCAATCTATTAATATGTCTGTCTATATCTATCTATCTATCTATCTATTTATCTATCATCTATCTATCTATCTAATCTATCTCTGTATCTATCTCTATATATATCTCTGTATATCTATCTATCTATCTATCTATCTATCTATCTATCTATCTATCTATCTTTCTTTCTTTCTCTTTCTATCTAATCTATCTATGTATCTATATCTATCTCTGTATCTATCTATCTATCTATCTATCTATCTATCTATCTATCTATCTATCTATCTAATCTCTATTATCTATTATCTATCAATCTATTAATATGTCTGTCTATATCTATCTATCTATCTATCTATTTATCTATCATCTATCTAATCTATCTCTGTATCTATCTCTATATATATCTCTGTATCTACTATCTATCTATCTATCTATCTATCTATCTATCTATCTATCTATCTATCTATCTATCTATCTATATCTTTCTTTCTTTCTTTCTATCTAATCTATCTATCTCTGTATCTATATCTGTATCTATCTATCTATCTATCTATCTATCTATCTATCTATCTATCTAATCTCTATTATCTATCTAATCTCTATTATCTATTATCTATCAATCTATTAATATGTCTGTCTATATCTATCTATCTATCTATCTATCTATCTATCTATCTATCTATCTCTATATATATCTCTGTATCTACTATCTATCTATCTATCTATCTATCTATCTATCTATCTATCTATCTATCTATCTTTCTTTCTTTCTTTCTATCTAATCTATCTCTGTATCTATCTATATCTAATCTCTATTATATATCTATCTAATCTCTATTATCTATTATCTATCAATCTATTAATGTCTGTCTATATCTATCTATCTATCTATCTATCTATCTATCTATCTATCTATCTATCTATCATCTATCTATCTATCTATCATTTATCTAATCTCTCTCTCTTCCTCTCTCTCTCTCTCTCCATCCATCCATCCATCCATCCATCCATCCACTCTGTACACATAAATCCTGCAGCCATTCTTGTATGTTTTAGTCTCCAGGCCTTTGATCATCTTAAATGAACTTTTTCCAAAGTCTCAACATCGTTTCTTAAAGTATGGTGACCAAAACTGGTTATAGTATCCCAGGCGTGGTTTTACCATAGAGTTTTATAAAGCGGTGTTAATACCTTCACATGATCTTGATTCTACGCCTCTGTTTATACAACCCAAGATTGTATTAGCTTTTGGGGCAGCTAGATGACCTCCGAGGTCCCTTCCTACCCGAGGATTGTATGATTCTTTTTCGGTTTCCCCATTCGGGGCCCAGCTCAGCCCCATTTCTTGCAAGGACTTCCTTCGTGGCAGGCCCGAAACAGTCACTTCTCCGCACGGCTTAAGATCAAGCCAGCAGATGCATCACGAGTAATAAAGATCATTGTTTGGTCTTACATAATAATGTCTTATGAAAGATGGCTTCCTAAATTTGGAAACTGGAGACGGATCATAATCAGGGAAGGTCTGTTCTCGTTCAGACAGGCTGTCCCTGGAGAGACCCCCGAGATGCACCTGGGAAGCCGAGCCGAGTGCATGGCAGTGATTGGAAATGCAATTCTGGCAGAGAAGTTATTATTCTCTATTAATATTTTCTCTATTTTTCTCTCTATTTTATTCCCTCTCTCTCTCTCTCTCTCTTTTTAATTTTCTCTTTCTTTCTTTCTTCGCAGTTCAAGTGGTGTGACCCGGGGGCGTGTACAGAAAAAGACTTCCCTATAATTAATTAATTAATTAATTAATTAATTAATTAATACCAATTATTTATTACCATAATAATTATTACCACTACATGGAGGAATTGTAATACCTGTATATAAATCGAATAAATCAAATAAATCGAATAAATCAAGTCCCCTCACTTATGACCGGCCCTTGGCTTACGTCCAGCGGCTTAGCGATCGTTCAAACTTACTATGGACCCTGAAAAAGTTGCTTAGGAAAAGGATTCCAAGTTCCATCATCCTCCCCCCTCCTCTGGTCACATGACCACATTTTGGGCACTGGGCAAGTTCTGTTCTCCGGCAAAGAAATCGCCCACAGAGAACAATGCATCCACTTAATGACTACAGCAAAAAAAGGTTCTAAAATCGAGCGTGGTTACATGGTGAGCCAGTTTACGACCGTTACAGTTAATGACCAAAATGAGTTTGCTTGAAAACGGCCACAAGAAAGGTCATAAAACGAAGCACAGCCCTGCCTGGCGTGATCCCCTTCTCCCCCATCACAACTTATGACTGAAATTGCAGACGTGCGACCACAATTGATCCCCAAAATTTCCAATGCTAAGCGAGGCAGTCGTTAAGTGAATTAAGCGTTGCGAAGCAGTAGTAAAGGTAAATAGAATTCATCCCTGGAATGGGGATTTTGCAGTATCCTTCCCCCTGGAGTGTGGGGGGAATGGGGGTTTTGCAGTATCCTTCCCCAAGGAGTCGGGAGGGAATGGGGATTTTGCAGTATCCTTCCCCTAGGAGTGAGGGGGGAATGGAGACTTTGCAGTATCCTTCCCCCAGGAGTGGGGAGGGAATGGAGACTTTGCAGTATCCTTCCCCCTGGAGTGTGGGGGGAATGGGGATTTTGCAGTATCCTTCCCCCAGGAGTGGGGAGGGAATGTAGACTTTGCAGTATCCTTCCCCCAGGAGTGGAGAGGGAATGGAGATTTTGCAGTACCCTTCCCCTAGGAGTGAGGAGGAATGGGGATTTTGCAGTACCCTTCCCCCAGGAGTGAGAGGGGAATGGGGATCTTGCATTATCCTTCCCCCAGGAGTGGGGAGAGAATGGGGATTTTGCAGTATCCTTCCCGCAGGAGTGAGAGGGGAATGGGGATCTTGCAGTATCCTTCCCCCAGGAGTGGGGAGGGAATGGAAATTTTGCAGTACCCTTCCCCTAGGAGTGAGGAGGGAATGGGGATTTTGCAGTATCCTTCCCGCAGGAGTGAGAGGGGAATGGGGATCTTGCAGTATCCTTCCCCCAGGAGTGAGAGGGGAATGGGGATCTTGCAGTATCCTTCCCCCAGGAGTGAGAGGGGAATGGGGATCTTGCAGTATCCTTCCCCCAGGAGTGGGGAGGGAATGGAGATTTTGCAGTACCCTTCCCCTAGGAGTGAGGAGGGAATGGGGATTTTGCAGTACCCTTCCCCTAGGAGTGAGGAGGGAATGGGGATCTTGCAGTATCCTTCCCCCAGGAGTGGGGAGGGAATGGAGATTTTGCAGTACCCTTCCCCTAGGAGTGAGGAGGGAATGGGGATTTTGCAGTACCCTTCCCCCGCCATGCCCTCTAAGCCATGCCCATCAACCCACGCCCACTGAACTAGTAGTAAAAAAAAAATGAATTTCACCACTGGACGTAACTCACTTCTTTCGGTTCCGTTCTCATTCGAACGGTCGCTAAACGAATTCTGGTACATCAAGGGTTACCTGTATGTCAAAAGTCACCCCCCCGTGGTTAGTCCGTGAGGCGATTGGTTTAATGGTGTAAAAAAACAAAACAAAACCCATGGTAAAATGTCCATTGCACACCCAAGGGAGAAGGGGATGGAAAAAGAATCCATTAGCTATCGGGGAGGGAAAAAAAATGGTCCTTATTGCTATATAGCCTCACGCATTTGCAACGGAATTGCTCCTTCCGGAGCACTGTAAACACACCGTATAAATAATAAATACATAGGACATAGGAAGAGGATGAAAAACAGAGCAAACACTATGAGCATGCACCGTCTTTTAAAAAAAACACACACACACACATATGCTTCCTGTAAAAAATAATAATAATAAAACTAATAAGGATGTGAGCGCTTGGAAAACAATTCAGAAGTGCTTTGGGTCTCTCTCCGGAGTGGAGCGCCTGTCTGCCACTCATTTAAAGTCGCCATGGAGTAGGCTCAGACTGAACACTGGCTGCTGAGAGCGGGAAGGGTTAATCAGAATCACAGAGCTGGAAGGAAACTTGGTCTTCTTTTAGTCCCGGGGTCTCCAACCTTGGCAGCTTTAAGCCTGGAGGACTTCGACTCCCACAATTCCCCAGCCAGCTGGCTGGGGAATTGTGGGAGTCGAAGTCCTCCAGGCTTAAAGCTGCCAAGGTTGGAGACCCCTGTTCTCGTCCAACCCGCTACTCATCACGCCTATACCCATGATGGCGAACTAATGGCACGCGTACCACAGGTGGCATGCGTAGCCATATCAGTGGGCACGTGAGTTCAGCTCTGGTGCCAAACAGGCTGTTTCCTGCCTCCGGAGGGCCTCAGGGGATGGTGGGTTTTTTATGCTGTCCCCAGCCTCCAGAGCCTCTCTAGGAAGTTGGCAAACAGGCCGTTTTCCGCCTCCGGAGGGTCTCTGGGGGGTGCGGGGAAGGTTGTTTTCAGCCACCACCACCCCAGACTCCTAGAGAGGCTCTGGAGGCTGGAGACAGCAAAAAAATGGGACTTCTGGTGCCACCGAAAGTTGGGAAATGGGACATTTCTGGCCTCCGGAGGGCCTCTGAAGGGGATGGGGAAGGCTGTTTTCGCCCTCCCCAGACTCCTAGAAAGGCTCTGGAGACAAGTGAGAGAGAAAAACAGGCCTACCATCAAATGCCAGGAGCAGGGGGGAGCGGGGACGGGGGGGTTGCGTGTGGGGTTGGGGCACCTAGAATTATGGGTGTGAGCACCCCCCCTCCTGGCACACGATGGCAAAAAGGTTCGCCATCATTGTATAGGGTTTCTTGCCAGAGCAGGGGGTTGGACTAGTAGACCTCCAAGGCCCCTTCCAGCTGAGCTTTCCTATTCTATTCTATTCTATTCTATTCTATTCTATTCTATTCTATTCTATTCTATTCTATTCTTTATTCTTTATTCTTTATTCTTTATTCTTTATTCTAATTCTAATTCTATTCTATTCTATTCTATTCTATTCTATTCTATTCTATTCTATTCTATTCTATTCTATTCTATTCTTTATTCTTTATTCTTTATTCTTTATTCTTTATTCTAATTCTAATTCTATTCTATTCTATTCTATTCTATTCTATTCTATTCTATTCTATTCTATTCTATTCTATTCTATTCTATTTTCTATTCTATTCTATTCTTTATTCTTTATTCTTTATTCTTTATTCTTTATTCTAATTCTAATTCTATTCTATTCTTTATTCTAATTCTATTCTATTCTATTCTATTCTATTCTATTCTATTCTATTCTATTCTTTATTCTTTATTCTAATTCTAATTCTATTCTATTCTATTCTATTCTATTCTATTCTTTATTCTTTATTCTAATTCTAATTCTATTCTATTCTATTCTATTCTATTCTATTCTATTCTATTCTATTCTTTATTCTTTATTCTAATTCTAATTCTATTCTATTCTATTCTATTCTATTCTATTCTATTCTATTCTATTCTTTATTCTTTATTCTAATTCTAATTCTAATTCTAATTCTATTCCTATTCCTATTCCTATTCTTTTTTTTTTTTTTTGAGTTTTAAAACCAACTTTATTTGATATAAACAGATAAAAGATAAAAAAGACAAAAGTTATAAAAACAATCTTAAGGCTAAAGACGAAGTACACTTCAGTATTACTTATGTTCTAATGTTACTAAGCAAAAGTTTTCTATCTATAACATTTCAATATATAACCATATATATACATTTATCTTCACTTGCTATGATATATTTATGTTGACGGTGTAAATTTACTAACTTTGGTCTCTTGATGTATTTACCATCTGTTTTTTTTCCCTTTGTTTGTCAATCCATTCATACCATCTATTCCAAATTTGATAGTAGTGTGAGTCTTCCTTGTTTTTTAATTTTAGAGTTATTCTATTCTATTCTATTCTATTCTATTCTATTCTATTCTATTCTATTCTATTCTATTCTATTCTATTCTATTCCATTCCATTCCATTCCATTCCATTCCATTCCATTCCATATTCTCTATTCTATTCTATTCTATTCTATTCTATTCTATTCTATTCTATTCTATTCTATTCTATTCTATTCTATTCTATTCTATTCTATTCTATTCTATTCTATTCTATTCTATTCCATCCCATCCCATCCCATCCCATCCCATCCCATCCCATCCCATCCCATCCCATCCCATCCCATCCCATCCCACTGTCTCCCCGGTCCTTATTTTCATTAAAGTAGACATACCCAATTCCTGCAACCGTTCTTCGTGTCTTTTAGCCTCCCAAATCCTGATCGTCTTTGTTGCTCTTCACTGCACTCTTTTCAGAGTCTCCACATCTTTTTTTCTATGGTGGTGACCAGAACTGGACACAGCATTCCAAGTGTGGCCTTATCAAAGCAATATAAAACTGTACTAACACGTCACCAGATTTGGATTCTGTCTGTCCGTTGATGCAGTCTAGGACTGCAATGGGTTTTAATCAGTGGAATGACTTGCCACCAGAAGCTGTGGCTGCTCCATCACTAGAGATCTTCAAGAAAAGATTGGGTGGCCATTTGTCCGGGATGATATAAGGACTTCTGCCTTGAGCAGAAGGTTGAAGATCTCCACGGATCCTTTCAGCCCTAGGATTTTATGATCCTATGAATTCATCCATTGCTCTGATTTCAGGATCAATTAAACCATAAGCTGAGCCAACAGGCTACATTTCTGAAACACACCAAGCCATGGACCAACCAGCTGTGATTCAATTCAGCCAAGCTTCGCAAATTGCCTCTTTTATTTATTTAATCTTGCTTTTGAAAGAAAAAGAACAAAAGGAGGAAAATACAATGATGATAGTATCGATTATGCTATTGTATTTATGGCAGCATTTATTATACGGCGGAGATGCACCCGTTGCCAAAAAGAATTAAAAAGGATACTGGGGGAAAAAAACGCTTTATCAAAAACGTGAAAGAAAATACAACAAAGAAAAGCAAAGCGAAATACGGTATGTAATTATAACAATGAGTACAGATTGTTCTCAACTTACAGCCATTCGTTTAGTGACTACTCAAAGTCACAATGGCACTGAAAAGGATGTTTCTTTCACGCTTGCCGTCCATCCTGACTGGAGAATTCTGGGAGTTGAAGTGCACAAGTCCGAAAACGGCCAAAGTTGGACAGCCCTGGTATAGAGTCTCTTGCTTCAGCAGGGAGTTGGACTAGAAAAGGTCCCTCTCGATTAATTCTGTATTTATTCTGCATCCGCTTCCAGCTTTATCTAATCGCCTGCAGCATCACCTTGACAGATTAACGGAGTTGGAAGGAAGGGACTTTAGAGGTCATTTAGTCCAACCTCCCACCCAAGCAGAAGACCCAACACCATTTCTGACCGATGGCAGTCCAGTCTCTTCTTGAAAGCCTCCAGTGATGAAGCTCCCACAACTTCTCTTCCATGATTGATTGTTCTCACTGTCAGGAAATTCCTCCTTATTTCTAGGTTGAATCTCTCCTTGATCAGTTTCCATCCATTATTCCTTGTCTGGCCTTCAGATGCTTTGGAAAATAGCCTGACCCCCTTCCTCCTCTCTGGGGCAGCCTCTCAAATATTGGAAGATGCTCTCCTGTCTCCCCTGGTCCTTCATTTCACTAGACCAGCCACGTCCAGCTCCTGCAACTTCTTTTTAATATGGATATTTCCATGATGAGGGTGAGTCAGCTCTCCAGGAAAAGTTGCCCTGTTAATGGGATTTAAATATTTTAGCAGATGCATTGGGAAATCGTCAACAGGAAATGAGAAGGTAGGCCAAAAAGCTCTTCAATTCCATGTTGTTAGCTCTGCCAGAATCAGCCTTTGTCGTTCCTTCCATAGAATATTCCACTCCCGGGTTTTTTTCCAACATTAAAATCCAGCAACTGAATTTGGGGAGAAGAGACAAACCTTTTTAGGGGTTATTTTTACCGAAGGGCATCGGATCAGTTTGGTAATCTACCCGAAATCGACAGCAGCCACTCAGAGAATCTGCAGAGGGATCTCCAAAAGTCAAGGTAGCCACCATACCTGTGTGATGGTAACCCCATTCCTTTTTCTCATGTGCCAAGCAGGCAACATACAGGTAGTCCTCACTTTATGACCACAATTGGGATGGGATTTTCCATTGCTAAGCGGTGTGGTCATTCAGCGAGTCGCACCCAGTTTTATAACCTTTTTTTTTTTGCCGCAGTCATTAAGCAGATCCAGCTTCTCCCATGGACTTTGCTGGTCAGAAACTCTGGGGAAGATCACCAATAGTGAGCACGCATGAACCACAACTGAGACTGGATTTTCCGTTGGTAAGCGATGTGGTCGTTAAGCGAGGCTTATCCTTTTTTGCCACAGCCGTTGCAAGCAGCCAAATTGTGGTCATGTGCCCGGGGGGGGGGGGATGCTGCAACGGTGGCAATCCCGAGGACTTGTCATCTCAATTCAATTTGAAATAGAGTTGTGTTACAGGAAAAAGACACGATACCAGGCCAAGCTCTTCAATGCAGGAAAGAGTTTATTGTGCACGGTTCAAACAGCCCAAAGGCTAACAAAAGTTTGAACCCCGAAGGGTCCTTTGTGACCAGTATTTATACATATCCAACTACATATGCATATTAGAGACCACTACAGTTAACACGTAGAAACTAACCTTCCTCAGATTGCAAGGATCAAAGAGGAGAGGAAATAATAAAAACTCACTAACACATTCATGTCCTCTGGTAAGTGTCTCAAGACAAAACATAAGAAGATAGGGGACAAGAAGACACCTCAAGGGCAATAAAGGAAGCAGCAAAGGTTATTTAGGGATGTACATGACATTCGGGGTGTAATAAACAGTGAATTACAGGATGCATTTGTTTTGGGTCAAGCCACCCTTTTACAGATAAGTACCTTCGTCAAATCAGGAGTCGAGCTCCGGACGGCTCCTGATCTCCGCTCCTTCCGTCGGGAGCTTGTTGTGGCCCCGTCCTCTGAGTCTATCCCATTGGAGGAAGGAAGCTCTGAGCATGAGGAAGAGGAGCCAGCCAGATCTCCCAGCCCCCCCCCCCTCTGGCACCGTCTCAGGTGCCAGCTGAAAGAGAGCAAAGTAGTGGGGAAACAGGTGTCTCAGATGAGAGTGAGGGAGAGACGTCATTCCTGGACGCACGTCAACGAAGGCGAGATAAGCGCTTGCAGCAGCTGAGGAGACGTACGAGGGAATAGACCTGAGTCACTGGACTTGAGTCACAGGACCAATGAGTCACTGGATCACACCCAGAGACTATATAAGACAGGGTGGTGGTTAATGATCCCTGTGACGAACAATAATTCAATCTGGTAGTCATTGGAGCTAAAAGAACGGATTTTGGCAAAGCTACGTATGCGATTTTCTTTCTGTGAACTATTAAAGCACTTGGCAGACAGTGTGCATATCGCTGCCAAGTTAGAGATAAGAACTGTGGTGTGTGCCAAGTGCTTCTTTAACCCTCGACTGGCTGTGTTTTTGTGGGTGTCTGTAGAGGGGGACAGATCAGAGCTGAAGACTTGGCTGTTCAAGCAAATACGCTGACTCTGATTCTTGGTTTATTATTTATCATTAATTAGTTATTTGATTTAAAATGCGATTTTATTGTACATGTTTCTTAACTTGTGTTGGCCGCCCTGAGTCCTGCGGGAGAAGGGCGGCATATAAATACATGTAATAAATAAATAAAATAAATAAATACCTTCGTCAATCCAGCAACCTTTTATCAACATAGCAAAGGAAAGTCAGCCAAGACCAGAGTTTTAGGTCTCTCATATTTGAGGTTTAATCCAATATCAGAATTTGGTCTGCCTCAGTTGGAAAGGAACCCTTGGAGGTCTTTTATTCCAACCACCAACTCAAGGAGGAGACCCTATAGAATTTGAGAAAAATGGCGGTCTAGTCTCTTTTCAAACACTTCCAGTGAACCCATAACTTCTGGAGGAAAGCCATTCCACTGATTATAATAGAATCGTAGGGCTCAAGCAACAGATCCTATGCCATTTCAGACAAGCGACTTTCCAATTTCTTCTTGAAAACCTCCAATGTTGCAGCACCCACAACTTCTAGTGGCAAGTTGTTCCGCTGGTGAATTGCCCTCACTGTTAGGAAATTTGTCCTTCATTCCAGGTTGCTTCTCTCCTTGATTAGTTTCCACCCGTTGCTTGTTCTCCTGCCTTCAAGGGCTTTGGAGAATAGCTTGACTCCCTTCTTCTTTGGGGCAGCCCCTGAGATATTGGAAGACTGCTCTCATGTTTTCCCTAGTCCTTCTTTTCATCAAACTAGACATACCCAGTTCCTGCAACCGTTTTTCATATGTTTTAACCTCCAGCCCCCTAATCCTCTTGGTTGCTCTTGTCTTCACTCTTTCTAGCATCTCAACATCTTTTTTACATCGTGGCAACCAAAACTGAATGCAATTTTCCAAGCGTGGCCTTCCCAAGGCCTTATAAAGTGGTATCAACACTTCACATGATCTTGATTCCATCCCTCTGTTGATGCAGCCCAGAACTGTGTTGGCTTTTTTGGCAGCTGCTGCACACACCTGGCTCCTATCTAACTGCTTGTCCACTAGGACTCCAAGATCCCTCTCACAGTTACTACTATTTATTTATTTATTTATTTATTTATTATATTTCTATACCGCCTTTCTCCCGCAGGACTCAAGGCAGTGTACAGTCAAGAAAAAATAAAAGATACATAAACATCATAAAATCGATAATTAAAATTATAGCATAGTTTAGCCCAAATTAAATAAAACCTACTGAGCAAGGTACTGTTGTGGCTCCATTGCCTGAGCCTGCGTCATCAGCAGGGGAGGACTCTGAGAGTGAGGGAGAGGAGTTGGCAAGGCCTCCTTCTCCAGGACCCTCCTCTCAGGCAATGCCTCCGGAGGACACCGAAGAGCAGGAGATAGGCCCAGAGCCAAGCTCGTCCCCGCAGCCACAGGAGGACATTGATGAGGGGAGTGAGTTTTGGTTGGATCCTCGCCAGCGTCGGAGAGACAGGAGAGCCCAGCAGAGGAAAAGGTGTGGTCGTGATTAGCTGGTGGACCACGCCTCACAGGCTATATAAGAGAGGGATTGCAGACTGTATCTTTGTGACGAACAAAACAAAGATTCATGGATCCCGGTTTTGAATCGGCCCTGCGTCTCTGTTCTGAACATTTTGGTGGTGTGTATTTGACGGAATTATTAATAAAGACGTTGGCAAGCAGCTGCGGGGATTGCTGCCAAACTTTGTTATCAGCTTACTTGGTTACCTGCCAGTTCATTAGACTCTGGTTGTCTGAGGGGGGGGTTATTCCTGGGAACGAGGCCAGAACAGGTACCATATATACAGTACCTGTGCATTTGGTTTTTCTTCCCTAAATGTAGAACCTGATTTTCTTGTAAGTGTAGATTGTAGATAAGTCTCTTTTTTTCAGGATGGTCGTAACTTTGAACAGTTGTTAAAGAAATAGTCCTAAATCGAGGACTCTCTGTATGTCACCGAGGATGGATCTTTGATCTTGCAGCCACTGCCACCATCTTAACCTCTTCGAGTTCCCCTTTGCTGTCCCTGATTCTCAGAACTGACAACAATCCCAAATCCTAAAAGACACGATCTAAACGAGTGTTTCTCAACCTTGGCCGCTGGACGATGTGTGGACTTCAACTCCCAGAATTCTCCAGCCAGCTGGCTGGCTGGGGAATTCTGGGAGTTGAAGTCCACACATCGTCCAGCGGCCAAGGTTGAGAAACACTGATCTAAGCTATCACAAAACTGTAATGAAAGTAAATAAAACAGAAACAGAAATTCTTTCTAAATTTTTTTGCAGGAAACTCAGATAAATAATATGTGAAATTAGACCCGTAATGAAAAGTGCAGAGCCTCTCACAGAGCTTCAGGCTGAAACATTAAAAGGAAGGGAATGGGAAAAAGTAAAAATGTGCCAAGAAATAAGGAAGACTTTTCCTGGCAGTGGGAAGGATTAACCAGTGGAACAACTTGCCTCCAGAAGTTGTGAGGGCTCACGGGAGGTTTTTAAGAAGCGACTGGACAGCCATCTGTCTGAAATGCAATAGGGTTTCCTGCCAGAGCAGGGGGCTGGACTAGAAGACCTCCGGGGTCCCTTCCAACTCTGTTGTTCCCTCTCTGTTTCATTTATTTTTTAAAAAAATTATTTTTATTGAACATAGGTCATCATCTGATATCACATTTACAATCTTTACAGCGCTGCAGCCTCGATAACATGCATACATTCATAACAATTACATTCCTTATTCTTCCTTTAACTATATACATTACCTTTGAATTTTAATATACTTCTAATTTAATTTAATAGAGTTCCTTATTCTTCCTTTCACTGTATACATTATCTTTGAATTTTAATATACCTCTTAAGTTACCTTTATATTTAATCTATTCTCTAACCATTTGTACCATCTGTCCCAGACCAAAGAATATTCCGTTTCCCCTCTTTCTTTTAATTCCAATGTTGGCCTGTCCATTTCCGCACAATCTAACAGCTTTTTGATCGGAGGGGCTCTCTGCTTCATGTCATAGGAAATTCATGGCTAGGAAATTCACCAGAGGAAAGCAATTACGTTGGGAAGAGTCAGCAGTTAATCTGGCTGCGCCAACAATTGTGCATCGTGCTGCGTCCTTGGCTAGCATGCATTTTAATTTGTATATTTGTACGGTGAGGTGTAGCTGTGAACATAGCTTTCTACGTTCCCCCGTAGCTACCAACGGTTGTGGAAGCTGGATCTTAAGAAAGCAAGTCGGGAAGAAAAGGGACTCGTTTGGAGTTGGGGTGCTGGAGAAGGCGCCTGTGTGTTCCTTGGACAGCAAAGGGGGCTAACAAGGAAGCATGGAGCTCATAACACCAGACAGATCACTGGAAGGCAAAATCACAAAAATGCATCTCACTTATTTTGGCCCTGTCATACGAGGGAACTCACTGGAGAAATCAATTATTTTGGAAGAGTTAGCGGTGAAAGACAACCAGGCCGCCGGTGGCTGGACACCAAAACTGACACCAGCCAGAGCATCGGAAAACTCAAAGAAGCAGTGTCGGGCTTCCAAGTAACACTCCCAATGAAAGAAGACTCCGAGGCTTGAGTTTCCTCAAAGTTCCATTTTATTAGAGATGTCTTATTGGCACATGTTATGGCCCGTTAGTGGCCTGTGCAGCTAGTAGCTGATTCCGACAGCGAGGAGGCTGGTGTGGTGCCTGTGCAGCTGGCGCTCGAGTCAGACAATGAGGAGGCTGGAGAAGAGGTGGTGCCAGAGGCGGGGAATTCAGCCAGAGCCTTCAGAATCTCCAGAAGTTCCCATAAGTGAAGAGGAAGAAGAGGAGGAGCCTCTTCTCGATGCACGGGCGCACAGAGCTGCGAAAAGGCAGGAGGGACTCCTCAGGAGGAGGTCTCTTGGAGAGTAAGGCTTGGGGCTAATTGGCCACTCCCTTAGCCTATTTAAGGAGGAACCCCGACTGAAGCAATTTGCAGGGAACAACTTCATTCACTCTCCTTCGCATCCTGATCTTAGTTCTCTTATCAGTTTCCTGCAAATTGCTTCTGGGCTTTCTGCCAACCATAGTAAGATTACGATTATTTATTCTTTGGATTCTTGCAGGCTGTTAAGAAAGTTAATTAACAGCCTTTGTTTGAAAAAGACTGATTTGATTGAGTAAACTAAGGTTTGTAGAGACTGTCTGTGCTGCGTTCTTTGGGCAGAACAGCACATCTGGGAAAACCCGACTCTGAGAGGTCTCCGGGTTTTTCCCACCCAAAGGAAAGTCCAAGTTCCTGCCCAACACCCACATATTCATCACATCATCCAATCCAAGCACCGTCCCAACTGGAGATGCCTCCCAGGTCCAGCCCTCCAGGTGCAGGGCAAGATGTCCTTGACTCTCTGAGAAAGGAATGTTATTTTGACTACATATCACCCTGGCTCCATATAATCCCCCCTCCCAGCTTCCCACAGTAGTAAATGTGATAGGCCTGAAGATCCAATGAAAAAGTTGGCTTCCAGGCCTGACAAACAGTGCAAGATCAGAAGACATGGAGAGACCACCTGACCTAAGGGTCAGACACAACTCAATGGATAATAAGGTCTCCTGTTTGAGCAGGTGGGGTTGGACTAGAGGACCTCCAAGGTCCCTTCCAACTCTGCCATTCTGCTGTTGACTAAGAATCACCTAAGCTTTGGTTCTAGGAAGCTGACTTAAATCGTGATTATGCCACGTTCCAGTTTTATTTTAAGAGATGTTAAGAGCCCTAGCAAGCTTCAAGGATGTCCATCTCTAAACGCTGTTCCTGCTCAGGCCATCTCCAAAAATGAGACCTATGGGGCCCATAGAATCACCAAGTGAATGGAGATCCTTCTCTTCCTCCTCCTCCTCCTCCTCCTTCCCCCGAACCTCACTTCCTTCCACCACTGATTGTGTGTTTTCCAGTCTATGAGGGCAACGTGGTTTACCCAAATATAGGACGGAGCAACACTGCTTCCACTTTCGCCTTCCAGCCCCAATCCAGGGGTCTTCGCAGGCAGTCGCTTTTATTTATTTGTTTATTTTTGTTATTTATTGGTTCAATTTATATGCTGCCCTTCTTCAGAGACTCAGAGGCGGCTTACAATGCATTAAGCAATAGCCTTCATACTTTTGTATATACCTGCTTAGTAGGGCTTTCGGCTGCCCCCTAAGCGGTGTTCTTTTTTATACAAAGTCAGTTTATTGCCCCCACAATCTGGGTCCTCATTTTACCTACCTTTGAAAGGATGGAAGGCTGAGTCAACCTTGAGCCTGGTGAGATTTGAACTCACAGTAATTGCAGGCAGTTGGCAGCTAAGTGCTACTTTAACAGCACTTTAGTCCTCTGCACCACCAAGGATGTTCTATTTTATACAAAATCAGCTTATTGCCCCCCACAATCTGGGTCCTCATTTTACCTACCTTGAAAGGATGGAAGGCTGAGTCAACCTCGAGCCTGGTGAGATTCAAACTTGCAGTAATTGCAGGCAGCTGGTGTCACTTTAACACCACTTAAGCTGCTGCGCCACCCTCTTTTTGACTATTTTTGTGCTGAATTTATATTTAACCGACAAAGAAATAAAGGGAGACTAGTATAGATGTATTTCAAGCTAGTTAGCTTTTTTTTTTGTCAGTAAAATGTAAATTCCACCACTGATGTTCCCCAGTTGGGTCAGGAAACATCTGCATGAAAATCACCAAGATCAGAGAGCATCAAGGACCCCCACAGACCTCCTCTTCTTCCTCCTCCTCCTCCTCTCCATCCTCCTCCTCCTCCTCCTCCTCCTCCTCCTCACCCCCTTATGGCTGAGCGTTCTCTCACCGCTGTGCCAAAACGTGTCCTGTAAATTGGGACTCCAAACTACCGAACAACTGAGACTCCTCTCGATCCCAGAGCCTCTCCGAAGGGCCTCTCCAGAAGACACAGAGCACGGTGTTTAGGGTGCCACAAGAAATCACGAAGGCCACCCGTCTCCCCATCTCTAGCTAGCGGCTCGTTCATCACGATCTGGAAGGCTGGTATCTAACCTTGAAGATGCCAGAATGACAAAGCGTGCACTGGGGCACCGTAACAACAAACTCATCACTTTCGCACTTGTGTTGCACACAAGGACATCAGGGGCGTGTGTGCGTGTGTGTGTGTGTCTGCACAACGGAGCCGGAGATTCTGCCCCTTGCCCCACAGACGGTCCCTTAGGGGAGATGTCTGGGACAAGCCGCCGTGATGTCGCTGCACAAAGCATGTAAAAGGGAGCATTTGAGCAAGTCAGCCTGGCTTGGATGCCACGGGCAGAAATCTGCAGAGGGGTGCAATGCCCCAGGAGGCAGTTGTGACATTCTCCTTCCTGTGGACACTATAAGGCTTAGTAGCTCTTGAAAGTGACTCCACATTTAATCTGGAGTGTATTCTCTTCTTTCCTTCCTTCCTTCCTTCCCTTCCACCCCCTTTCTCTTTCTTTCTCTCTCTTTCTTCCTTCCTTTTTTCCTTCCTTCCTTCTTTCTTTTTCTTTCTTTTTCCTTTTCTTCTTCCCTTTCCTTTCTCTTTCCTTCTTTCCTTCCCTCCCCCTTTCTCTCTCTCTCGCTCTTCCTTCCTTCCTTTTTCCTTCCTTCCTCCTTTCTTTTTCTTTCTTTCTTTCTTTCCCTTCCCTTCTTCCCTTCCTTTCTCTTTCTTTCCTTCCTTCCTTCCCTTCCTCCCGCTTTCTCTTTCTTTCTCTCTCTTTCTTCCTTCCTTTTTTCCTTCCTTCCTTCTTTTTCTTTCTTTCTTTCTTCCTTTCCCTTCCCTTCTTCCCTTCCCTTTCTCTTTCCTTCTTTCCTTCCCTCCCCCTTTCTCTTTCTCTCTCTCTTCATTCCTTTTTCCTTCCTTCCTCCTTTCTTTTTCTTTCTTTCTTTCTTCCTTTCCCTTCCCTTCTTCCCTTTCTTTTCTTTCTTTCCTTCCTTCCTTCACCTTTTCTCTTTCTTTCTCTCTCTTCCTTCCTTCCTTTTTCCTTCCTTCCTTCCTTCCTCCTTTCTTTTTCTTTCTTTCTTTTTTCCTTTCCCTTCTCTTCTTCCCTTCCCTTTCTCTTTCCTTCCTTCCTTCCTTCACCCTTTCTCTTTCTCTCTCTCTCTTCCTTCCTTCCGTTTTCCTTCCTTCCTTCCTTCCTTCTCTTTTTCTTTCTTTCTTCTTTTCCCTTCCTTCTTCCCTTTCCTTTTTCTTTCCTTTCTTCCCTCCCCCTTTCTTTCTTTCTTTCTCTCTCTCTTCCTTCCTTCTTTTTTAATTCCTTCCTTCTTTCTTTTTCTTTCTTTCTTTCTTCTTTTCCCTTCCCTTCTTCCCTTCCCTTTCCCTTTCCTTCCTTCTCTCCTTCCTTTTTCTCTCTCTCTTCCCTCTATCCCTCCCTCCCCTCCTCCCTGCCTTTCCCTCCCTCCCTCCCTCCCTCCCTGTCTCCTGGTGATTGGCTCAGCCACCCAGCCAACTTTCATGCCTAAAGCAGGATTACAACTCACAGCTGGGTGACTTTGGGCCAATCACCAGGAGATGGGGAGTTCTAATCCTGCTTTAGGCATGAAAGCCAGCTGGGTGTCTTTGGGCCAGTCCCTCCCTTTCTCAGCCAAACCTACCTTACAGGGTTGTTGTTGTTGTGGGGAAAATAGGAGGAGGAAGCTAGGTTAGATACAGTCACCGCCTTGAGTTATTTAAAAAAATAATAGAGAGGATATAAATAAACAATCATCAAAAAGATTGGACCACCATCCCTCCTGGATCGAATAAGATCTCCTGCCTTGTGATTCTAGGATTCCCTCCTCTCTCTCTCTTTCTCTCTCTCTCTCTTTCTCTCTCTCTCTCTCTCTCCTCTCTCTCTCTTTCTCTCTCTCTCTCTCTCTCCTCTCTCTCTCTTTCTCTCTCTCTCTCTTTCTCTCCTCTCTCTCTCTCTTTCTCTCTCTCTCTCTCTTTCTCTCCTCTCTCTCTCTTTCTCTCTCTCTCCTCTCTCTCTCTTTCTCTCTCTCTCTCTCTCCTCTCTCTCCTCTCTCTCTCTTTCTCTCTCTTTCTCTCTCTCTTTCTCTCTTTCTCTCTCTCTCCTCTCTCTCTCTTTCTCTCTCTCTCTCTTTCTCTCACTCTCTCTCTCTTTCTCTCTCTCTTTCTCTCTCTCTCTCTCTTTCTCTCTCTCTCTCTCTTTTCTCTTTCTCTCCTCTCTCTCTCTCTTTCTCTCTCTCTCTTTCTTTCTCATCTCGTCTTTCTCTCTCTCTCTCTTTCTCTTTCTCTCCTCTCTCTCGCCTCTCTTTCTCTGCTCTCTTTCTTTCTCTCTCTCTTTCTCTCTCTCTCTCTCTTTCTCTCTCTCCCTCTCTCTCTCTCTCTCTCTCTCTCTCCTCTCTCTCTCTTTCTCTCTCTTTTGTAACTCCCTCTGTTTTGCTCTGTAGGGACTTAAGGCTGCAAAAGGCAAGCCAGGAAACCTGTTTGTGTCTCTGGTTATCCTTCTTCCCCCTCTTTTTACCGCAATGCCAGCCCTTCTCTTCCCTCTGCCAGGTCCGTCTCCCCCACTTCTTGGCACGGATGGGCTCCTCTCTTTGGCAGGGCTCCCTCGGCTGCCCCTTGGCCAAGGAAGCAGCTCGCGATGAGTCAGAGGTATCAGCTCGCCTGGCAGCATCTGACCCCAGCAATTCTCCCAACGCCACCGTTTGCACAGAAGGAAAACAATCTTCCCGAAAAGGAGATAATTTGGGCACCGGCATTGTCCCCCTCTCCCTCCGACTCTCCTTCCTCCCCCGGCCGACGGGGCCGGAGAACAAAAGCTCTCAGACGCCTCCGGTGACCTTAGCAAACCACGCAGCTTCCAGGAGAGAAGGAAGAATAAGTTTGGCCAGGAAGATGATAGCAGTCTTCTAATATCTGAGGGGGCTGGTCCCAAAGAAGGGGTGGGGCACAATTATTCTCCAAAGCCCCTGAAGGCAGGACAAGAAACGATGGGTGGAAATCAATCAAAGAGAGAAGCAACCTGGAATTAAGGAGAAGCTTCCTGACAGTGAGGACAATTAACCAGTAGAACTGCTTGCCACCAGGAATTATGGGCACTCCATCACTGGAGGATGCGCATGCGCGTGCCCACACCCATAATTCAATGTGCCCCACCCACCCCCCGCACGCCCCCTGCTTTTCGCACCGCAATGGCAACAGTGGGCCCAGTAGGCCCATTTTTCGCCCTCCCCCAGGCTCCAGAGGCTTTCTTGGAACCTGGGAAGGGCAAAAACAGCCTTCCCCCACCGCACCGGAAATCCTCCGGAGGCCGGAAACGGTTAGTTTCCCAACTTCCGGTCGCCCCGGATAGCTAGAAAATCAGCTGGCCGGCATGTGCATGCACGCTGGAACTGAGTTAGGACAACACTTGTGTGCCCACAGATATGGCTTCATATCTCCATAGGTTTGCCATGACGGGTATAGGAGTTGGACTAGAAGACCTCCAAGGTCCCTTCCCACTCTATTCTGATTTTTAAAAATACAGATGGTCCTAGACTTTACAACCATTCAGAGTTATGACAAATCCAAGGGGGCTTATGACCAAGATCAGGTGGGCCTGGTGGCTCAGCAGACTAAAGCATTGTGATTAGCATCAGCTGTCTGCAATTACTGTAAGTTTCAAATCCCACCAGGCTCAAGGCTGACTCAGCCTTCCATCCTTTCTAAGGTAGGTCAATTGAGGACCCTGTTTGTGGGGGCAATAAGCTGACTTTGTATAAAATATACAAAAGGATGAAGGCTATTGCTTAACGCATTGTAAGCCGCCCTGAGTCTCCGGAGGAAGGGCGGCATATAAATCAAAATTAAAAAAAAGATCTGAAGCTCTGATGACTGGGCCTTCTCCACAGTCATAGGACGAAATTCATGTGACCACGTTTTACAATGGTTTTGCCCTAAACTGACACTTACTTCCTTTTTTTTTTTTGGCAAAACTATGCACCACCACTGATTCGCTTAACAATCGCCATATTCATTTAATGATCGCCGTGTTCACTTAACAACCAATTCCCCCCCCCAAAAAAGAGGTAAACTCTGGTTGGTGACATGACCGATCTATTTTATGACCATCACAATGTATGGCCGTAATGGACAGTGCTCCGTTATGGTCTTATGTCGAGCGGTACCTGTATTAACTGAATCTTGCAAGTGATAGTACTAATCTCCCGCTTACAATGGATGGTTGTAAGTTGAGAAGTACCTGTATTATTAAAAATACACCTGGAAGGTTCGTGGTTCATTGAAACACATTCCCTGTCTGCACCCACCACAGTTCAGATCTCTTCACAATTCAAGGGTAAAATTTGCATATATGCAATATTCATTCATTCATTCATTCTATTTATTTATTTATTCATTCAATCTATCTATTATAATATCTATTATCAATATCATCTATATCTATATCATCTATCATCTATTTTTTCTATGATCTAGCTATATATTATCTATTATCTATCTATCATCTATTTCTTTCTATCTATCTAATTATCTATCTATCTATCTATCTATCTATCTATCTATCTATCTATCTATCTATCTATCTATCTATCTATCTATGATATAGCTATATCTATTATCTATCTATCTATCTATCTATCTATCTATCTATCTATCTATCTATCTATCTATCTATCTATCATCTATCTATCTATCTATCTATCATCTATCTATCTATCTATCTATCATCTATCTATATCTATCGAGCCAAGGTGGCGCAGTGGTTAGAGTGCAGTACTGCAGCTACTTCAGCTGACTGCTAGTTCAGCAGATCAGTGGATCAAATCTCACCAGGCTCAAGGTTGACTCAGCCTTCCATCCTTCCGAGGTGGGTAAAATGAGGACCTGGATTATTGGGGGCAATATGCTGAAAATCACTGTTAGACCTGCTCCAATCTGACCCCTTAGGAAAGAAAGACCCTCGACTCCATTGGGTTGAATATCTTTACTAAAAAGATGTTGGCTGCAGTAAAGTCAGCCTAGCTCTGGATTTTGCCTGTCAAAAGAGCCGAGGTGGCGCAGTGGTTAGAGTGCAGTACTGCAGCTACTTCAGCTGATTGCTAGTTCAGCAGATCAGCGGATCAAATCTCACCGGCTTGAGGTTGACTCAGCCTTCCATCCTTCCAAGGTGGGTAAAATGAGGACCCAGATTGTTGGGGGCAAGATGCTATTTAGTATACTGTCGATTGTTGTAAGCCGACCAGAGTCCTCGGAGAGTGGGCGGCATAGAAATATGATAGATAGATAGATAGATAGATAGATGATAGATAGATAGATAGATAGATAGATAGATAGATAGAATAGATAGATAGATAGATAGATAGATAAATAAATAAATATCATGTCACCCTCTCCCCCGTAAGGTCACTCTGGGTGGCTTACAAGTTAGTCCTCGCCTTCCAACTGTTCATTTAGGGACCGTTTGAAGTCCCAATGGCACCGAAAAAAGTGACTTATGACCATTTTCCACACTTACAACCATTGCTGCATCCCCCTGGTCAGGTGGACAAAACACGGGATGCTTGGCAACTGACTCGTATATATGACGTAATTGCAGCATCCCAAGGTTTCACGCGATCCCTCTTTTACGACCTTCGAACGAGCAGTCGGATTCGCTTAAGAGCCGGGTGACTAACATAACAACGAAGGTGGTTCACTTCAAAATGTGGCAAGACAAGGCTGTAAAACGGGGCAAAACTCCCTTAATGACCATCTCCCTTAGCAGCAGAAGAGTTGGGCTCAGTTGCAGTCGTTAAATTGAGAACTGCCTGTACAGAGATTAAAAGATTTAAAAAACATGCGAAAGTGTTAACCTTAGTATTTTCTTAGTCTGGAAAGAGCGCAGAGAAGAGTAACAAGGATGATTAGAGGACTGGAGGATAAAACATATAAACAATGGTTGCAGGAACTGGGTATGTCTAGTCTTATGAAAAGAAGGACCAGGGATGACAGGATAGCAGTCTTCCAATATCTCAGGGGCTGCCCCAAAGAAGAGGCAGTCAAGCTATTCTCCAAAGCACCTGGATGAGAAGCAACGGATGGAAACTAATCAAGGAGAGAAGCAACCTGGAACTAAGGAGAAATTTCCTGACAGTGAGAACAATTAACCAATGGAACTGCTTGCCTCCAGAAGTTGTAAATGCTCCGACACTGGAAGTTTTTAAGAAGAAATTGGATAACCATTTATCTGAAATGGAATAGGGTTTCCTGCCTGAACAGCAGATTGGACTAGAAGACCCAGTCCAAGACCTAAGGACCCTGGATAGCTCAGCAGACTAAAGCACTGTAATTAAACACCAGCTGCCTGCAATTACTGTAAGTTCAAATCCCACCAGGCTCAAGGTTGACTCAGCCTTCCATCCTTTCTAAGGTAGGTCAATTGAGGACTCAGTTTGTGGGGGCAAGAAGCTGACTTTGTATAAAATATACAAAAGTAGGAAGGCTATTGCTTAACGCATTGTAAGCTGCCCTGAGTCTCCAGAGAAGAGCAGCATATAAATCAAATAGAAAAAAAAAATCTCCATCCCCTTCCCACTCCAGGGGAAGGAGGGCCTGGTGGCTCAGCAGACTAAAAGCATTGTGATTAACACCAGATGTCTGCAATGACTGTAAGTTCCAATCTCACCAGGCTCAAGGTTGACTCAGCCTTCCATCCTTTCTAAGGTGGGTCAATTGAGGACCCAGTTTGTGGGGGCAATAAGCTGACTTTGTATCAATATACAGAAGTATGAAGGCCATTGCTTAATGCATTGTAAGCCGCCCTGAGTCTCCGGAGAAGGGCGGCATAGAAATCTAATTGAGAAAAAAAACCACCTCAGAGGTCCCTTCTAACTCTGTTATTCTGTAATTCTATAATTTTGTTTTTTCATTCTCAGGTAAGACAGTGGTTGAATTGAGGAAGTGATGCAGCCTGAGCCCAACTCCTCCTGTCTTGCTGTTGGCAATTTTCCAGTTGCCTCCATCCACCTAGTTGGTTTATCTTCCTCCTTCTCTCCCTCTCTCCATCTTGCAGAGTGTGATGAATGTTTCTGGCCTCTTTATCTGCTCCCATCACAGGCCCAAAGTAAGTGAATTACCCCAGTGGGTCATAGACAAAGGAAGAAGAGTTTTGGGTTGGTGCAGGAATGAAGACTCCTTCCATGGTCCTCTTGGTGTCCAGGCTCCTGATTTGAAGCCCCTCCCCCCCCCAAATATCTTTCACTCATTCTGTCTCGGGTCCAGCTTTCAGAGTTATATATATTGCCATGGAAAGATCATTATTCTCCTGATCTTTGGGGGTCACACAGATGTTGCCTTTATCCCTCATAATCTTCCTTACATTTGTCACTGCCTGGGATTAAGTGCTTCTATACCTCCAAACTGTTCAGTCCATCCTTATCTCCGCCGGAGCCCAGGAAAGGAAGCCATTTACCATCCTGATTTCGTCATTGTCAACTGTCCCTTCACCAATCATGCTGGTTGACAACGACTGCTTGTTAATGTTTAATAGTCACCCACATTTTTCTTTCTTTCTTTCTTTCCTTTTCCTCCTTCCCCCCCTTCCTTCAAGATCATCCTTCCTTTCTTCCTTCCTTCCTTCCCTCCCCTTTCCTTCCCCTCTCTCTCCCTCCCTTCCTTTCTTCCTCAAGATCAAATTTACTTCCCCTTTCTTCTTCTTTCTTTCTTTCTTTCTTTCTTTCTTTCTTTCTTTCTTTCTTTCTTTCTTTCTTTCTCGTTTTCTTTCCTTCCCCTCCCTCCTTTCCTTCCTTTCTGCCTTTCCTTTCTCCTTTTTCTTTTCTTTTCCTTTCCTTTCCTTTATTTTCCTTCCCTTCCCTTCCTTTTCTTTTCTTTTCTTTTCTTTCCTTTTTTTTTCTTTTCCTTTCTTTTCTTTTCCTTTCCTTCCCTTCTTCTCTATTTCCTTTCCTTTTCTGCCCTTCTCTTTCTTGCCCTTTCCTTTCTTTTATTTCCCTTTCCTTTATTTCCCTTCCCTTCTTCTCTATTTCCTGCTCTCTCCTTCCCTTTCCTGCCCTCCCCTTTCCTTCTTCTCTATTCCCTTCCCTTCCCTTTTTTTTTTTTGGTTAACAAGTACTCCTAGCCGAATATCTCAAAACCTCCCATTTGCCTCCCTCCTCCCATTTCTGGCTGTGCCATTCGTAAAATATACTCATTCTTGGATTGAAATAGCCAATGGGGACCCGGCGAACGGGCGCTTCCTTTCTCAATTTGAACCGTTCTGGTCCTCCCCGCTCAGTCCTTACGAGAACGTCTACTAGCCCTTGTAAAAATCTCTCCCCCACAAAACCCCCAGCGCTTCGACACACCCCTGAGCTGACACACCCCTGATTCCATCACCAGCCGCACAATACCAGGCCTTGTGGTGGGGCGAGAGATTTTCTGTGTGCCGGCACAATGAACGAAGCTATTATCGTAGAACAAAAAGTCACCCACTACACACAACTACCCGATATTGCAAAATCACGATGGAAATTGCAGCCTTATCTAAGGTGCAGGCTGTTTACGTGTGAACGGTTCTAAGCTGCCTACGTTACGGATCCAGAATTCTTTGGCCAAGGTAGACTTTCAAAGATGACTAGGAAACTGGTTGCAGTTTTATTATTATTTTTTTTCCTGGCTCCAACCCTGAGGTGCGCAGCTCATTTTCTGCTTCAGCGGCGAACTTGAGAGGGGAAAATCTCTCCTTGAAGAGTGGGGAAATTAGGAGTCCATTGAAAGCATTTCTCTCCAGAATCTCTGTTGTAGCAGAGCGAAGTATTGCCTTTCCTGGCCAGATCTAAGCCTGATGCTTGCCAGAAGAAGGGGGGTGGGGGAGAATGTGTGGCTAGAAACACCCAAGTGGAGAGCAGGAGCAGAAGAGATACCTCTCCCTCCCCCCAACCAGGGATATAAGGGCCCTATGGGTTTTTTTTCCCCTTACCTTGTTACAAGAACAGTTCTTCCCAGTCCAGCCCTGGCATTTTCAGGCGAGGCTACACAGGATTGTCTTGGGAGGATGCTTTACTGGCGGGACACCCCTCCCGCCCCCTCCCCATACAAACACATCCTCATTATCAGCCTTAATTTGTTTACAGGGTCAACCCTTGCCAGGTCCTCCCCGAAATGATCTTGACTCTTTCTGATTCTTGATTCAGCCTGATCTTGATTCAGCCTGATTCTCTCCAGGCTGAATTCTCCTTGGCACGCGAGTTGGGCTTTGAAGGGGACAAATCACGCTCTGGGGGGCGGGGGGGGGGGAAGTTGTGTGTGTGTGTGTGTGTGTGTGTGTGTGTGTGTGTGTGTGTGTGTGTGTGTGCAGATTGCAGGACTTTTCCGGAGGCCCGGGACACAGCCCTGCTTTTTTCTCTGCAGGACCCCTTTCCCCCCCAATGATGAGGGCTTTTTGATCCCTTGCAACCTTGCGGGAGGGAAGGATTCTGCCCTTCTCCCCGGGATGAATGGGGCGGGGTCGGTTCCGACAGCCCCGGCCCGGCCCGAAACGGAGCAGGGCACCCAGCCCATCCTCAATCGCCGGGCGAGCGCTGATTATTGGAGGGGAGGGGGAGGGAGCCCCACCTAGCCTTCGGGGCGGGGCAGCAGCGGGAGGGAGGGAGGGAGAAAGAGTGGGGGGTGGGCGTGCCGGGAGGGGGCGCGGCCCCGAGGACCCTCCCGCGAGGAGGCCTGGAGGGCTCGCTCTCCGGCTGCAGCCCCCCATTCCACGCCTGCTGGGGGGCGGCGCCGCGGAAGGGGTGGGGGGGTGGGGTGGGCGCTGCCCGGCCTGGCCGCTCCCTTCCTCCTCCTCCTCCTCTTCCTCCTCTTCCTCCTCCTGCTTCTCCGCCGCCCGCTCGGGGCTCCCCTCCGCCCCCCCTCCGCCCCGTGCCCGTCCCTCTGCCTGGTCCGCCCGGAAGTCTGGGGCTGTGCCTGCCTTCTCCCTCCCCCTCCCCGCCAACATGGCCGCGAAGTCGGATGGCCAGGCGGCCGCCGCGCCCCGTTGCTCCTCGCCCGCGCCCCTCTTGCGCCGGGAAGGCTCGGAGGCGGGCAGCCTCCCGCGGGGGGCCAGGCGGGCCCCGGGCAGCCCGGCCACCGCCTCCTCCTGCTCCTCCGCCCCGCCGCCTCCCTTCCTTCCTCCCCTGCCTCCTCCTCCTCCTCTCCTGCCTCCGACCGCGCTGCCGGTGCCGGTGCCCGGGCCGCGGGGCCGCGCCTACAGCCTGCGGGATTGCTGCTGGGTGCTGGGCGCCTTGCTGGTCTTCTTCTCGGACGGGGCCAGCGACCTGTGGCTGGCGGCCGATTACTACCTTTGGGGCCACTACTGGTGGTTCGGGCTGACGCTGCTCTTCGTGCTGCTCCCGTCGCTGGTGGTGCAGCTGCTGAGCTTCAGGTGGTTTGTCTACGACTTCGCCGCCGCGCCCGCCGCCGCCGCCGCCGCCGCCTTCAGCACCAAGGACAGCGCCGCCGCCTCGGCCGCCGCCGCCGCCGCCGCCGCCGCCGCGCCCCGCCTGGGCTGCTGCCGCCTTTGCGTCTGGATCCTGCAGGGCCTCATCCACCTGCTCCAGCTCGGCCAGGTCTGGAGGTAGGCCAGCCGCCGCGCCCCATGGGCTAGGGGAGCCTTGGGGAGAGGGTGGGGGGATGGACGGCCCCCCTGGGAAGGGGCAGAGCCGGGCGCACGTGGCCCGGTCCTGGGATTTGGGGCTTATCCGCGGTCTCCCACACAAACCCCCCCCCAACCCCAGCTGGCTTTGGTGAATTCTGCAGGATCGCCGAGTGATCTGGTCTGGTACCTTCCCCCCGGGGTGGGGCTCCCGACGAGCAAAGTCATTGGGGCTAGCCAGGGTTCGCTTAAGGACCGCACGGTTCGCTTAGCAACCAGCTTGAAACGGGGTTGTAAAAATGGAGGGCGCCTCTCTCTACCACCGGAAGGGGAGAGAGAGCCAGGCCTTCATTCACCTGCTCCAGCTCGGCCAGGTCTGGAGGGAGGCCAGCCGCTGTGCCCCATGGGCTAGGGGACTCCTGGTGGGGAGGGGGAGCCATGAGGGGGGAAAGCCGGGGTAGGGGACCCCCTTGGTGGGAGTGTGGGAGAGCTGGGCGCATGTGGGCATTGGAGGTTTATCCGCGTCCCCAGCCACACTTGTGACTTGTGCAGGGTCCCCCGGTGATGGGATTGCTCTCAGTTCCCCAATGAGCAAAGTTACTGTGGGAAGCTGGGTTCGCTTAATGACCACATGATTTGCTTAGCGACCGGCATAAAAAGGGTTCTAAAATTGAGTGTGACTCTTTTTATGACTGGATGAAGAGAGAGAGAGGCCCTCGTTCATCTGCTTCAGTTCGGCCAGGTCTGGAGATAGGCCAGTCGCTGTGCCCCATGGGTGACAGGACCCCTGAGGAGAGAGTCGGGCGCACATAACCCAGTCTTGGGGTTTGGGGTTATCTGCGTCTCCAGCCGCTCAGGCTTCGCTTCTGGCATTTGTGACTTGCACAGGCTTCCCAGATTTCGCGACCTTCCCCAATCAGCAAAGTCACTGGGAGAAGCCAGGTTCCCTTAACGTCCACATGATTCGCTTAGCGACTGCTGCAAAGAGGGTTCTAAAATTGAGTGCAACTCTCTTTACAACCGGGAGGGGAGAGACGGGCCTGCATTCACTTGATCCAACTTGGCCAGGTCTGGAGATAGGCCAGTTGCCACACCCCCAAGGGTTAGGGAACCCCTGGGGAGACTGTCTGGACATGTGACCTGATCCTGGAGTTTGGGGGGTCATCCACATTCCCAGTTACCCAGCTTCACTCCTCGCATTTGTGACTTCTGCAAGTATGATTTGATCTCCATTTGCGATGAGCAGAATCATTGGGGAAGCTAAGTTCTCTTAATGACTACACAATTCCTTAACAACTGCCACAAAAAGGGGTCTAGAATTGAGTGTGATTCCCTTTATGACTGCCTCCCTTAGCGACCGATGCTCCAGTTCATTCAACACTCAAACTAGTCATAAATACAACGGGAGGAGCCGGACCCTTGCCGGTGAGGCCTGTCATTCCCCCCTCCCCAATTGGGGTGATCGATCCAAAGGCCCACAGCATGTGGAAGGTCCAAGTGTCCAAGGCTTTACAGATTACCATAATAGAGTTGGGAAGGGACCTTGTAGGTCATCTAGTCCAACCCCCACCCAAGCAGGAGACTCTACACCATTTCTGACCGATGGCAGTCCAGTCTCTTCTTGAAAGCTCCCACAATTTCTGAAGGCAACTTCTGTTCCATGGGTCGATTGTCCCCACTGTCAGGAAATTTCTCCTTGTTTCCGGGTTGAATCTCTCGTTGATCAGTTTCCATCCATTATTCCTTGTCTAGCCTTCAGGTGCTTTGGAGAATAGTTTGATTCCCTCCACTCAAATCTTGGAAGATGCTCTCCTGTCTCCCCTGGTCCTTCTCTTCACTAAACTAGCCATGCCCAGTTCCTGCAACCGTTCCTCGTATGTTTTAGCCTCCAGACCCCTAATTATACTGGATGCTCTCCTCTGCACTTTTTCTAGAGTCTCAACATCTTTTTTATAGTGTGGTGACCAAAACTGGATGCAGGAATCCAGGTGTGGCCTTTGTGTCTTTTTAAAAGGGCAGAGGGCAGAGCAGGGATGGGGATCGCATCAGAAACCCGGCCAAAAGACAGATGGGAACGGACTCTGGTCTGCTTCCCATTTGCTGCTAGGCAGCTTGGAGAGGAGGGGGAGCTCCGGGGAGCCATTGACCCCTGAGCCCACTCCCTACCTAATGGCTGAGCGGGGACTTTGAGGCTTCTCCTGTCCCCGAGGCCAAAATAGTGAGCCGTGCATAAGAGTTTCCAAGCTAAATTGCCAAATCGCCTGGCTTTTCCTCCCTGCCTAGCAGGCTGGCCTGTGCAGAGGCCAATGCTTCCAACTCAACTCCCAGAAGATGCTGCCAACCGTGCCTCAGATGCAAAGGAGGCAATCGTCCGCAGCGTGGAGGAGATGCGGCTGCCTTAAAAGGCTGCGGAGGGCAGCTAGGCCCCTCCTCCCCATTCCCCTTTGTGCTCCAAACCATCTTCTGAATTGTTTCCCAAATGCTGTGGAGCTCTAGGTTACAGCCAAAGCCCCCTCCCCCCCTCTAGCTTTTCCCAATGTGGGTACTTCAAATGCAACACACAGGTTGGCTGAGGTGGGCAGGGCCCATCTGTTGATGGATTTTGTGCCCCCAGGGCAGCTCAGGGAGAGAGCATCTGTCTGTCTGTCTGTCTGTCTGTCCATTTCTTTCTTTCTTTCTTTCTTTCTTTCTTTCTTTCTTTCTTTCTTTCTTTCTTTCTATCTGTCTTTCTCTCTCTCTCTCTATCCATCTATCTATCTCTGTCTGTCTATCTATCTATCTATCTATCTATCATTTATCATCTATCTATCACCTATCATCAATCTATCAACTATATTATATATCTATCATCCATCTATATGTATCTGTCATCCCTCTATATCTATCTCTCTCTCTCTCTCTCTCTCTATCTATCTATCTATCTATCTCTATCTCATTTATCATCTATCAACTATCAACTATATTATATATCTATCATCCATCTATATATCTATCATCCATATCTATCTATCTATCTATCTATCTATCTATCTATCTATCTATCTATCTATCTATCATCTAACTATCATCTATCATCTATTATCTATCTATCATCTATCTATCATCTATATCTATCATCTATCATCTATCTATGATCCATCTATATCTATCTATCTATCTATCTATCTGTCTATCTATCTATCTATCTATCTATCTATCTATCTTTTTATCATCTATCATCTATCTATCATCTACCATCTATCTTTCATCTATCTATCATCTATCATTTATCATTATCTATCATCTATATCATCTATCTATCATCTATCTCTATCTATCTAACTATCATCCATCTCTATCTATCTATCTATCTATCTATCTATCTATCTGTCTGTCTGTCTGTCTGTCTATCTATCTATCTATCTATCTATCTATCTATCTATCTTTTTATCATCTATCATCTATCTATCATCTACCATCTATCTTTCATCTATCTATCATCTATCATTTATCATTATCTATCATCTATATCATCTATCTATCATCTATCTCTATCTATCTAACTATCATCCATCTCTATCTATCTATCTATCTATCTATCTATCTATCTATCTATCTATCTATCTATCTATCTATCTATCTATCTATCATCTGTCTGTCTGTCTATCTATCACAGGGTTTGGCTCCAGAATACCAGCTGCATTGACAGCCTGTTGATTGGAAGAGGGGTCACGATCCATCTGTTTCCCTAGGCAAGGCCTGAGTCTCCACCTCCTGCCCCCTCTGTTCCTTTTCTTTCTCCCTCTACCTTTTATCCAACTCCCCAGTCACCCCTCCACCCCCCAAGACAATGAAACCGGAGGAGGGGCCCTGGTTGGGGACAGAGAAAGGGAGATGGGGGTCAAATCATCCCAGGTGCCCCTATTACAGCTTCAGTCTTCCAGGCTTTTAGAGCAGATGCCTTCCCTCTGGGCCCCAAACAGCCCAGCCTTTTCCTTCTTCCCTCCCTTGAGGGCTGCAATGGATCTGAAATGGATCATCCTGCCGTGTTTTTGAAGCTGGGCAGAAGACAATGGGGAAAAGGGGGTCAGAGAAGACCAAGATGATCAAGAAATTGTGGGAGGTTCCTCACCGGAGGTTTTTAAGAAGAGATTGAACAGCCTTTGTCCAAGATCTTGTCTGAACAGATTAATAAAGTTGGAAGGGACCTTAGAGGTCATCTAGTCCAACCCCGCTCCCCCCATGCAGGAGAAACGACACCATTTCTGACCGATGGCAGTCCAGTCTCTTCTTGAAAGCTCCCACAACTTCTGAAGGCAACTTCTGTTCCATCGGTTGATCGCTCTCTCTGTCAGAAAAGATGGTCAAAGGAGAACCTTCCTTGGGCAAAAGGACTGGACTAGAAGACCTCTGAGGTCCCTTCCCGCCCTACATTTCTCCATCCTGACCCTCCAAACAGCCTACAAGGCCAGTGCAAGAATAGCAGGAAAAGGTCTCCTGCCGTGAGTAAGGGGTTGGATTAGAACAGAGGTGCCCAACCCCTGGGCCACGGCCCACTACTGAGCCATGGCCTATTCAGAACTGGGCCGCATAACCAGCAGGCTGATGCACACTCTCATGCATGCACACACATGCATGCAGCTCAACTTGTGCAACTGATCCACACCCACACGCATGCAGCTCAACTCATGGGGCCCAGTTCCCCTCTCCCCACCCCACCCCAAGCAGGCTTCCAAGCCTCAAAGGTTGGGGGCACTATGGGATTCGATCAGGGGTCTCCAACCTTCCCAACTTTAGGACTTGTGGACTTCAACTCCCAGAATTCCTCAGCCAGCAAAGCTGACAAAGCTGGAGACCCCTGGATGAGAAGATCTCCAAGGTCCCTTCCAACTCTATGATTCTACGATTCGCTCTATGATTTCTTTCTATGACTTCCTGAAACGCAGAGTCAGTCAATCCGCCAGAATAGAGCTGGAAGGGAACCTTGGAGGTCTTCTAGTCCAACCCCCTACTCAAGCAGGAGACATTAGACCAGGGGTCTGCAACCTTAAATACTCAAAGAGACATTTGGACCCGTTTCCCACAGAAAAGAAAACACCGGGAGCCACAAAACCTGGCTGGGTGTGGCCAACTTGACGTCACTCACTTCCACCAGTCACATGATCCTCAAGCCACGCCTACCTAGCCCATCATTAGGGCAGAGAACCAGTTGTTAAAAAACACCGGGAATCACAAAAACCTTTTGATATCTCTCTCTCTCTCTCTCTCCCTCCCTCCCTCCTCTCTCACTCCACCTCTCTGTATCTCTCTGTCGGTCTCTCTCTCACTCTCTCTGTATCTCTCTGTCTCTGTCCCGGCTGCTTCTCCATCCCCATCGCCCTTACCTTCTCAGGCCAGGTGAGGAATGACTGGGAGGGGAGAGAGAGGGGCGGGGCCAGCTAATAGTGGGATCACCTGTCAGGAAGCCACAGCAGAGGGCCCAAAGAGCCGCATGCATCTCCAGAGCCGCAGGTTGCTGACACCTGCCCTAGACCAGTGGTGGATTGCTCCCAGTTCGATCCGGTTCTATAGAACCGGTACTAAAACCGGCGGGAAGCTCCGCCCACCTGCCATGACATCATCATGGGTGATATGCGCATGCGTAGAAGCGCGCACGCCCACTCCCCACCCTACTCCCTTTCTCCTGACCCTTCCCCCCACCGACCATCATTTTCACAAGCTGCTGACATGTGGAATTGAGCAGGGAAAGGGAAGGAAGAAATGCAGCTCCAAGGGATTTCATAGGCGTGCAACAAGATATAAGTCTGAATTTCCCTTGCATTGGGGTGGGGGGTGGGGCTGCCCCATGTGAAAAGATTTGCGCAGGGCATCATTGGAGATTTTTAGGTATGTTGTTCCTGGCTCTTGGGACGTTAAGAAACTCTCGACCCCCAGAATGCAAAACAAACTCCTTATGAAGTAACTCCTTACTTTAAAAAAAAAAAAAGTTTTATTGGTTTTTTTCCCCCTCCCCACATTCACCCACATTTTTTTTGAACAGAGTATATTGGCCATATCTTATCTTATTCAATTTATCAAATTCAAATACATTTTACTCACTTACAGTTTTGGCCACAATTTTCTTCCCCCCCCCGCTTTTTTTAATCATATCTCAATATTTCTTTGCTTGCTTATATAAACAACATCTTCTTTCCCCCTCAGATTCTAATTTTCCTGCTTATTCATATTTATTCTTTAACAATTCATTCTTTACCTTAATACATTTGTGTTTAGTCGGGGCTGCCTTTCTTCCATTTCATTTTTTCACTAAAAAAAAAGCAATTTAGGGACCGATTTTCACACTTATAACCGTTGCAGCATCCACAGAATCACGTGGTTTTACATGCTTGACAACTGGTTCATATTTACGACGGTTGCAGCGTCCCGGGGTCCCGTGATCCCCCCTTTTGCGACCTTCTGACAAGCAAAGTCCACAGGAGAATCCAGGTTCATTTAACGACCATGTTACTAAGGTAGCATTTCATTTGACAAGGGGGGGGCAAGAAAAGTCATAAAATGGGACAAAACGCTTCATTTGAGGTTAATTTGTTCACTTCATGAAATTCTCACTTAGCAATGTAAGTTTGGGGCTCGATTGTGGTTGTAAGTCAAGGACCACCATAAATTGCTCATTGCATGCTGAAGGGAATGTTTGAAATTCTGAAAAGAAGAAAGTTTTCAAACTGGGCACAAATGCAATTTGATTGGGCCAATAAATTATTGGATCTGAGGCTCCAAACTGGGTCCAATTTCCCACTGAGGTGCCAAAGAAACATTACAGGGTAGTCCTTGACTTACGACATTATGGAGCCCAATATTTCTGCCGCTAAACGGGACAGTTGTTCGATACGTTTTGCCCCATTTTCTGTCCTTTCTTCCCACGGTTGTTAAGTGGAACATTGCAGCTGTTAAGAATACGATTGTTAAGCCAATCTGACTTCCCTATTGAGTTGGCTTGTCAGAAGGTCGTAAAAAGGGGATCAAGTGACCCCGGGGACACTGCGACCGTCATAAGTATGAGTCAGTGGCCAAGTGTCTGAATTCTGATCCCACGACAATGGGGATGCTGCAAAGATTGTGTGAAAAACAGTCACTTTGTTCAGTGCCGTTGTGAGCTCAAACGGTCACTAAATGAATCGGCTAGAAACAACACACAGAGGCACACCAGAACGCCTCCTTCCTGACAGGATTAACCCCCTAAGGTGGGAAAACAGAAAACACTGTTGGAAGGAGATTTCTTCTAACAGTCAATTGGCCCGAACTACTCAGAAAGTTAGTTTCTCATCAACCGGCTGAATCCCACCATTGGCCGTAAGTCGAGGACAACCTATATTCTGAATAGAAGGAAATATGGCGTCTATTGCACTCTGCACATGGACTGTTTCCACGATACTTCCATATCTTCCCCCCGGAGAATCAGATTTATCTCAGGTCTGCTAGCGTTTCACAAGGCATTAAAAATTTGGTTTGGCCATCTCAAGCCTTTGGTTCGGATAAGGACAAATAAATCCAGTTTTTGCTTGGCTTTGTAGGCGATTTCTGTTGGCTTTATTCTGTTGTTAAATGTTACGGATCATCCTGGACCATAATCGAGCCCAAAATTTCCTTTGCTAAGCCAGGCACTTGTTCAGTGAGTTTTGCTCCGTTTTCTTGCCACCGTTGTTAAGTGAATCACCGCAGTTGTTAAATGAGTAACACGGTTATTAAGCGAATCTGGGTTCTCCATTGACTTGGCTTCTCAGAAGGTTGCAAAAGAGATCATTTGGACACCGCAACTGTCATAAATATGAGTCAGTGGCCAAGTGTTTGAATTGTGATCACGTGTGATCAATTGGGAGTTGGTCCCCTTCTCTTCAAGGACCTGGCTGGGGAGTTCTGGGAATTGAAATCCACCCATCTTAAAGCCTGCTGGCTGGGGAATTCTGGGAATGGAAGCCCACCCATCTTAAAGCCTGCTGACTAGGGAATTCTGGGAGTGGAAGTCCACCCATCTTAAGGTCTGCTGGCTGGGGAATTCTGGGAGTGGAAGTCCACCCATCTTAAAGCATTCTGGCTGGGGAATTCTGGGAGTTGAAGTCCACCCATCTTAAGGCCTGCTGACTGGGGAATTCTGGGAATTGAAGTCCACCCATCTTAAAGCATTCTGGCTGGGGAATTTTGGGAGTTGAAGTCCACCCATCTTAAGGCCTGCTGGGCTGGAGAATTCTGGGAATTGAAGTCCATCCATCTTAAAGCCTGCTGGCTGGGGAATTCTGGGAGTGGACGCCCCACCCATCTTAAGGCCTGCTGGCTGGGGAATTCTGGGAATTGAAGTCCATCCATCTTAAAGCCTGCTGGGCTGGGGAATTCTGGAGTTGAAGCCCACCCATCTTAAGGCCTGCTGGCTGGGGAATTCTGGGAGTTGAAGCCCACCCATCTTAAAACCTGCTGACTGGGGAATTCTGGGAGTTGAAGTCCACCCATCTTAAAGCCTGCTGGCTGGGGAATTCTGGGAATGGAAGCCCACCCATCTTAAAGCCTGCTGGCTGGGGAATTCTGGGAGTGGACGTCCCCCCCATCTTAAAGTTGTCAAATTGAGAAACACTGTGCTACAGAATGCAGCAAGGGGTTGCCATGTCTGAAATACCCAACAGAGACGTCCATGCTCCGAGGACATGGCGAGGCTGGGCATTGTTCCAGTGGTGCCAGCCATGGAACATGGATGGTGCCGATGACGATTTTCTGGTCTCAGAAAATCTCAGAGGAAGCGTGGCTTCTTCAGATGGCCAGCAGTCCGTTGATATTGGAGCTTGGCTTTTTTCATCTTTGGATTTTGAGAAGCTTTAGGGGATAAAGTGAAGGTCTTAAATCTTGAACTCATTTTCTTCCTTAATCCCACCCAAACTCCGTTTTGCAGGGGCTGGGGTTTTAAGCAAGCAGAAGCTCTGCCTGGAAACCTAACCTTGTTTGGATCCTGGTTTGTTGCTTAAGAGCTCCTTGGTACCCGCAAGGAGAGTTTCTCATCATTATCCATCTTTCTGAAGGTTGGAAGCTGCCAATGAAGGGAGGAAGGGGGTCTGTGAATAATTTTGGCTTCTACTAAGCCACCTTGACAAGTTTTCTAAACAAGGAAGGATTTGTGGTTTAGTGTTGTGAAAAGACAGGCAAGCGTGGTTGATATGATCAATAAGCTAATGTTAAATCAGACTTGGGCTCCAAGAGTTGTAAAAGCGGTAGGAAGGCCACCGTAGCAAATAATAGGGGCAATTTTCCTGGGAATCTTCATAAATTAATGGAAATTAATGTGGGGAGGAAGGGAGGAAGGGGAAGGAAGGAAGGAAGGAAGGAAGGAAGGAAGGAAGGAAGGAAGGAAGGAAGGAAGGAAGGAAGGAAGGAAGGAAGGAAGGAAGGAAGGAAGGAAGGAAGGAAGGGTGGAGGCAGAAAAGAATGGAGGGAGGGAGAAAGAGAGAGAAAGAAAGAAAGAAAGGAAGAAAGAAAGAAAGGAGAAAGTGAGAATGGGAGAGAAAGAGGAAAAGGAAAAAAGGGAGGGAGGGAGGAAAGAGAAAAAGGGAGGGAGAGGAGAATGGAGGGAGGGGAGAAAGGGGGAGAAATGAGAGGGGAAAGGAAGAAGGGAAGGAAGGATGGGAGGGAAGAGAAAGAGAAAAAGGAAGGATGGGAGGAAGGGAAGAGAAAGAGGGAGGGGGGGGTAGAAGGAAAGAAGGGGAAAGGGAGAATGGGAGAGAAATAGGAGAAGGAAGAAAAGAAGAGAGGGAGGGAGGAAGAAGAAGGGGGAGGGAGAAAAGAATGGAGGAGGGAGAAAAGGAGAGAAATGAGAAAGGGAAGGAAGGAAGGAAAGGAAGAAGAAAGTGAGAATGGGAGAGAAATAGGAGAAGCAATGAAAGAAGGGAGGGAGGGAGGAGAAAGAGGGAGGGAGGAAAGAATGGATAGAGGGAGAAAGGGAGAGAAATGAGAGAAGGAAGAAAGAAGGAGCGGGAGAAGAGGGGAAGGAAGGATAGGAGGGAAGAGAGAAGAAGGAAAGAAAGTGAGAGGGAGGGAGGGAAGAGAAAGAGGGAGGGAGGGAAAGGAAGGAAGGAAGGAAGGAAGGAAGGAAGGAAGGAAGGAAGGAAGGAAGGAAGGAAGGAAGGAAGGAAGGAAGGAAGGAAGGAAGGAAGGAAGGAAGGAAGGAAAGAAAGCAGGCCATGAAAAAGAGGCAGATAGCCAGAGAATCATGGGTTTTGAGGAGATGTTCTCAGTTGAGTGGTGGTGGGGGGAACAAACTCTGTGGAACAGCTGTCAGTCACCTATCCCAGGTGATGAGATACTTCCTGCTGAATAAGCAGAGATTGTAGAAACAACACGAAGCAAATTACACGGACTGAGCAAGTGAGAGTTTGCCCCTGGAGATGGTGAGGGAGGGCCTTGAATGGAAAGACCATAAGGCACCACTTCCTCTTCGAATCCAGAGTTGGCACTCAGGTAATTGAGAATCTTTGCAATGAGGCCGGGAATAAACACAAGCCTTTCGGCTGCAGGGAGTCCTCGACTTATGACCACAACGGAGCCCAACGTTTCTGTCACTAAGCGAGACGTTTGTTAGGACAGTTTTGCCCCGTTTTACAACTTTTCGTGCTGCCGTTGTGAAGTGGATCACTGCCGTTGTTCAGTTAGTCACACGGTTGTTAAGCGAATCTGGCTTTCCCCCATTGACTCTGTTTAGGTCAGAGGTCTTCAAACTTGGCCGCTTTAAGACTTGTGGACTTCAACTCCCAGAATTCTCCAGCCAGCTGGCTGGAGAATTCTGGGAGTTGAAGTCCACAAGTCTTAAAGCGGCCAAGTTTGAAGACCTCTGATTTAGGTCATAAACCGTCATAAAAGCGAGCCAGTTGCCAAACGTCTGAATTTTGATCACATAACCTTGGGGACGTTGCAACGGTCGTAAGTGTGAAAAACGATATTTTGTCGGCCCTTTTTTTTCCTGTGCCGTTATAACTTTGGTCCCTAATTGAAGTGACGGAGGTCGAGCACTACCCGGATTTTAGCCTGAAAATGTTTGCCTTTTTTTTTTTTTTTTTTTGCAAAGTAAACATCTGCAAAAAGGCAGCTCAAAATTCCCCACTTTTTGGCTGCGTTCACACAACTCCCGAAATCTCAGGTTGAGCAAACACGATTGCAACTTCTCTCCCAGGCCTTTAAAAAAAAATGGGGTGGGCAAACCGTAATTAAAGCAAAATACAATTTTCTGGCTCGTGCAGCCTGTGGGATCTGTTGCCCACCCTCCCCTACACGCACACACACACACACATCCTGGGCTTGTGTGTTGTGTGAACGCGGCCCAACATTAGAAAACATCTGCTGGCTTTGGAAGCAAACTCTGGTGCTTTGGACCAGGCTGGATTTGTTCCAGACTGGAGAGACTAAGCAGAGAAAGGTCAGAGGCCGCTGAGACGATGGATCATTATTTTTTTTTTAATGGCTTTTGGAAAAATTCCCAGCTTCCCAAAAGCTCCAGCGTTTTGCTGATGCCCTGAATTGCTTTCGGAAGCGCTGAAGGGAGAAGGAGCCAAGAAACCAGTTTGGGTTTTTTTTTCAACCCTTCCTTGGAAGACACATGTGGCTCAGCTGCCGGAGCTCAGAAATGGAAAATAATATTATATTACAAGGTAATGAATGGAAGGAGGGAGGAGGGAGAGGAGCCCTCTGCTTTCCTTTCATCCCGGAAGAGCATCACCGGACAGAATAAAAAAAGATTGGAAGGGGCCTTGGAGGTCATTTAGTCCAACCCCCTGCTCAGGCTGGCTTCACACAACAACATACTGTAAACCTGTGTTTTTTTTCAACCTGACTCTTTCTCAACCCTTAGATGAGTGGATTTCAACTCCCAGAATTCCCTAGCCAGACAGCCGCTTACAGGCGGTCCTCGGCTTAATGATTATTCATTTAGTGACAATACAAAGTTACAACAGCACTGGAAGAATATAATTTACAAAGCAGTCCTCACATTGTTGTAGGCTCCTGTTGTGGCCCATCACCGGCCTGTGCAGCTAGTAGCTGATTCCGACAGCGAGGAGGCTGGTGTGGTGCTGCGCCAGCAGCCTGTGCAGCTGGCGCTCGAGTCAGACAATGAGGAGGCTGGAGAAGAGGTGGTGCCAGAGGCGGGGATTCAGCCAGAACCTCCAGAAACTTCCATAAGTGAAGAGGAAGAAGAGGAGGAACCTCTTCTCGATGCACGGGCACGCAGAGCTGCCAAAAAGCAAGAGTAGCTCCTCAGGAGGAGGCCTCTTTGAGAGTAAGGCTTGTTGCTAATTGGCCACTCCCTTAGCCTATTTAAGGAGGAACCCCGACTGAAGCAATTTGCAGGGAACAACTTCGTTCACTCTCCTTCGCGTCCTGATCTTAGTTCTCTTATCAGTTTCCTGCAAATTGCTTCGGGGCACTCTGCCAACCCTAGTAAGATTACAATTATTTATTCTTGGGATTCTTGTAGGCTATTAAGAAAGTTAATTAACAGCCTTTGTTTGAAAAAGACTGATTTGATTTAGTAAACTAAGCTTTGTACAGACTTTGTGTGTGCTGCGTTCTTTGGGGTCCATAGCTGGGGCAGAACAGCTCCTTATGGTGGAGAGTGCGGTAGGAGACATTTTTCTCCTGGTCCATCACTCAGGACATTATGGGCCAATTTTGGTCACCACACCATAAAAAAGATGTTGAGACTCTGGGAAGACTGCAGTGAAGAGCAAGAAAGAGGATTAGGGGCAGGGGTGAAATCCAGCAGGTTCTGACAGGTTCTGGAGAAGCGGTAGCCGAAATTTTGAGTAGTTCGGAGAACCAGCAAATGCCACCTCCGGCTGGCCCCAGAGTGGGATGGGAATGGAGATTTTGCAGTATCCTTTCCCCAGCAGTGGGGTGGGAATGGAGACTTTGCAATATCCTTCCCTTGGAGTGGGGTGGGAATGGAGATTTTGCAGTATCCTTCCCTACCACGCCCACCAAGCCATGCCCACCAGGCCACACCCACAGAACTGGTAGTAAAAGAATTTGGATTTCCCCACCGATTAGGGGACTGGGGGCTAAAACATGCAAAGAACAGTGGCCGTGGCCATGACATCACTCGTGTCAGGGGCACCTATGGTGGCCAAGGGCTAAGGTAGGACTTCCCTGAGCCCCTCCCTCACTCTCATTATAATCTCCTTCCTCCCTCCCTACCTTCTCTCTTCTTTCTCCTTTCTTCTTCCTTCTTTTCGCTGTCAGAGGGCTGCAGGAGGCCATAAATGCGGAAAATATTCTGTTTTCGCTGGCTGGTCCTTTGTTACTTCCGTGGGCCAGATCTCAGCACCCCTTGAGTTTGACACCCCTGGTCTAGTCTAAAAATAAGAAGGAAGAGGGGTGACATGATAGCTATCTTCCATTATTTATTTATTTTAATTTGATTTATATGCCGCCCTTCTCCGGAGACTCAGGACGGCTTACAATGCGTTAAGCAATAGCCTTCATACTTTTGCATATTTTATACAAAGTCAGCTTCTTGCCCCCACAAACTGGGTCCTCAATTTACCCACCTTAGAAAGGATGGAAGGCTGAGTCAACCTTGAGCCTGGTGAGATTCAAACTTACAGTAATTGCAGACATCTGGTGTTAATCACAATGCTTTTAGTCTGCTGAGCCACCAGGCCCTCCTTCCCCTGGAGTGGGAAGTGGATGGAGATTTTTTTTAAAAAAATTGATTTATATGCCGCCCTTCTCCGGAGACTCAGGACGGCTTACAATTGGTTAAGCAATAGCCTTCATACTTTCGTATATTTTTATACAAAGTCAGCTTATTGCCCCCACAAACTGGGTCCTCAATTTACCCACCTTAGAAAGGATGGAAGGCTGAGTCGACCTTGAGCCTGGCTAGGATTGAACTCGCAGAATTACAGGCAGCTGGATGTTAATTGCTGCCTTTAGTAGGAGGCATTAGCCCCCTACGCTACTCAGATGCTCTCCCTCCCTCCCTCCCTCCCTCCCTCCCTCCCTCCCTCCCTCTCTCTCTCTCTCTCTCTCTCTCTCTCTCTCTCTCTCTCTTTCTTTCTTTCTCTCATCCCTTCTTCTGCCAACCTCCTAGTGTTATGAGCAAAACAGGAGGAGGAAGGTGTGTGGTTTTGTGTTCACCTCCTTGAGTTCTTTGCGGAAACAATAAAGGCAGGATGTAAACAAATAAATAAATAAAAATGGAGGAACCATCCACCTTTCTTAATTTACCAGCCCTGCTTTTGCGATTCAGGGGGCAGAATGAGCAAATGTGATCTTTTCAGTGAATGGAGACCTTTCTGTCTGAAATAGGAGTTAGTGGGTGCCTTTTTTCAAAGGGGAGGGGGGAGACGGCGTGGCAGATACGGCTGGGTACCTAAAATGCCAAAGAGAGGATGGATGGCAAAAGGTTTTGATTTCGCTTTCCAGGAAGAAGGAAGCAGCTGGGAATGCAGCTGAGTTGAGCCAACAACCTTGGCCGATGACCTCCCTCTCTGCATCACCGCCAGTTCTTGGAGAATATAAATGGCACACACACACACACACACACACAAAATGCAAATCCTGCTTTTACGGGCGCCAGATTTAACCGAAGCTATTTTCTCTGCTCCGTGAATTAAGCTTGATTGCCACCGATCCAAAAACGTTGAGTGGTTAATATCTGAATCCCAACGAGCTTTGCGTATTTCAAGAAGACGCAGCTGCATAAATGTTCTCAAACCCCCCCCCCCCACTCCTCACCCAGTTCTGACGATCTAGATTTCATTAAAAGCCTTTTTTAAAAAAAAAAAAAAAATGATGCACACTTTAAAAAAAAACAACTCTATTTTTGCTCGGTCTTTTTCCTTTTTCTGGCCCTAAAAATATAGTCCCTTTGCGTTGCCATCGTGGGAATTTAGAAACGGACCTCTTTGTTCCTGCCTGTTTTTTCGCTGATATGGAGACAGATTCTGGTTTGTTAATTTATTTATTTGCTCCGCATAGACAGGTGATTCTCGACTTACAACAGCTCCGTTCAAAGTTATAACGGTGTTGGAAAAAGTGAATGACGACCGTTTTTCCCACTGACGACTGTTGTCGCCTGCTGGGATCAGAATTGTAAGCCAAGTGATGAAAATTCTCACACCTGGCACCCGACTCGTCTTTATGACGGTCGCAGTGTCCCGGGTTTTCCCGTGATTCCCTTTTGCGACCTTTCTGACAAGCAATGGGGAAACCGGATTCGCTTAGCTACCTTGTTATGAACTTATTGACTGCACGGATTCACTTAACAACGGTGGGCGAGAAAGGTTGTAAAATGGGAACAAAATTCACAGGGCGACTGTCTCGTTTACCAAGGGAACTTTTGGGCTCTATTGTGGTCATAGGTCAAGGCCAAGCGTTGGAATTTTGATCCCTCGAGTGCAATGGTCGTAAGTGTGAAAAACAGCCATAAGTCCCTTTTTCTAGTGCTGTTGTAACTTCAGTCACTAAATGAAACAGTTGTAAGTCGAGGACTACATGTCTTTATGATGGTTGCAGCATCCCCTTTTGGTGACTTTCTGACCAGCCAAGTCAAGGGGGAAACCACAGCTATGTGACTCGCTTAACGACTGCGGCAAGGAAGGCCGTAAACTGGAGCAAAACTCACTCAACAATTGCTTCGCTGAGCAGAAATGCAGGGCTCCGTATGTGGCCGTAAGTCGAGGACTACCGGTGCACGCCTTCCACTCTCCCCGTCCTTTCCCACAGGTACCTGAGGACCCTCTACCTGGGACTCCAGAGCCGGTGGCAGTCTGAGCATCGCCAGCGCCATTTTTACTGGAGGATGATGTTCGAATGTGCCGATGTCAGCATGTTGCGCCTCCTGGAGACCTTCCTCAAGAGCGCCCCCCAACTGGTGCTGCAGCTGAGCATTATGGTGCAGCAGAAATGGATTTCCCGCTGCAGGGTAAGCAGAGGGGGGGGAAAGAAGCGGGAGGAGACACCTGGGGAAGGTGAGACCGAGGCCCTAGAGCTGGGATGGCGAACCTGTGGGATGCAGAGCCCTCTCTGCTGGCATGCCAGACTTTGCCCCAGACCAATTCCACCACACATGTCTGCATGTGCCTCCTGCCTGTGAGCTGGTCTTCGGGTCTCTGCCACCCATGTGGGGGGGAAGGGGTGCATGTGTGTAGGGGTTCAGGTTGGTGCAGAAGGCTTTACAGGCCCAAAACGGGGCGCGAGGAGCCCCCTCATGCTCCATTTTGGCTTCCAGGTTGGTGCAGGCGGCTTTCCAGGCCCAAAATGGGGCGTTTTGGGCCTGGAAAGCCGCCTGCACCAACCTGGAAGCCAAAAGGGGGTGTGTTGGGGCCGGGGCACACGCAGAGGAGGGTGCTTGCATTGCATTTTGGGGGTTCGGGCACGCACACATGTATTTTTGCGTGTGTGCGCGTGTTTTGGGCACGCAGCACCGAAAAGCTTAACCATCCCTGCTCTAGAGCAAGGCATCTCCAAGGAAGTCCACTCGATGAACTCCGAATAAATTGGGAATTGGGCCCGTCCTTGCCGTTTGCTGAGTTTCGTTGTTTTCTTGCAAACGTTTCATGGCCTGTGGAGGTAACATCATGAGTGCTAGAAGGGAGTGGGGTTTGCGGAGAGGAGGAGGAGGAGGAGGAGGAGGAGGAGGAGGAGGAGGTGGAGGAGGAGGAGAAGGAGGAGGAGAAGAAGGTGGAGGAGGAGGAAGAGGAGGAGGAGGAGGTGAAGGAGGAGGAGGTGGAAGTGGAGGAGGAGGAAGAGGAGGAGGAGGAGGAGGAGGTGGAGGAGGAAGAGGTGGAAGTGGAGGAGGAGGAGGAGGTGGAGGAGGAGGAGGTGGAAGTGGAGGAGGAGGAAGAGGAGGAGGAGGTGGAGGAGGAGGAGGAGGAGGAGGAGGTTGGAGGAGGAGGTGGAGGAGGAAGAGGAGGAGGAGGAGGAGGAGGTTGGAGGAGGAGGTAGAGGAGGAGGTGGAGGAGGAAGAGGAGGAGGTGGAGGAGGAGGAGGAGGAGGAGGTTGGAGGAGGAGGAAGAGGAGGAGGAGGAAGAGGTGGAGGTGGAGGTGGAGGAAGAGGAGGAAGAGGAGTTGGAGGAGGAGGAAGAGGAGGAAGAGGTGGAGGTGGAGGAAGAGGAGGAGGAGGAAGAGGAAGAGGTGGAGGAGGAAGAGGAAGAGGTGGAGGTGGAGGAAGAGGAGGAGGAGGAAGTGGAGGAGGAGGAGGAAGAGGAGGAGGAGGAGGAGGAGGACAACGACGACGGTGGGGTCCTTGGTCCTCTCCGCGATTGATAGTTTTCTTGAAGATGTTTCATGACCCAACTAGGTAACATCATCAGTGCTAGAAGGAAGGGGGAGGGATTGCAGAGAGGAGGAGGACTGTGGGTTCCTTGGTACTCTTTGAGCTTGGCTGTTTTCTTGCAGATGTTTCATGGTAGTCCTGATGATGTTCCCTAGCTGGGTCATGAAACGCCTTCAGGAAAACGACCAAGCTCAGAGATCACCAAGGACCCCACCATCCTCCTCCTTCCCTGCTCCTCCACTCAGCAAACTGCACCCCATTTTTTCCCCCATCACCACTTCTACATGTGTCACTTTGGTTTGATGTTTCCTGATTCCTTTCCCACGTATGAACATTAACGTAACTGTTTGGTGGTTGAACTTCCAGCTTCCTTGTCCTCGGGGATGTACCTCCAAGGGATCCTCTCCTTGTCTCCTCTTGGTTTTCCTTCAGATCAATCCTCTTTCCCCCTCCCTCCATCCAGGCTCTAGGCCAGGGGTGTCAAACTCACAATGTCCCATTGTCGTCACGTGATGTATCGCGACTTTTCCCCCCTTTGCTAAATCGGTGAGTGTGGCCAACGCGTGACATATCTGGCCCACCGGTCGCGAGTTTAATATCCCTGCTCTAGGCTGTCACCCTATCCCTGGGGTCTCCTCCAACTTCAGTTCCATTTCTTCCCTGGAGAACCTTCAATGACACCTTGTCTTCTCCCTAATTTGTTGTTCAACCTTTGTCTCTCTGTTCCTCTCGGGCAGGTCTCTCAGCTTCTGCCTCATTGGTGTCTCTGGCGTGGACCTTGGCCTCTTACCAAAAGGTGCTCCGGGATTCCCGGGAAGACAAGATGCCCATGTCCTACAAAGGTGCCATGGTCCAAGTCCTGTGGCACCTCTTCACCATTGCCGCCCGAGCCATTGCCTTCGCCCTCTTCGCCTCCGTCTTTCAGCTCTACTTCGGCATCTTCATCGTCACCCATTGGTGCATCATGACCTTCTGGATCATCCAAGGCGAGACGGATTTCTGCATGTCCAAGTGGGAGGAGATCATCTACAACATGGTGGTGGGCATCATCTACATCTTCTGCTGGTTCAACGTCAAGGAAGGCCGCAGCCGTTGCCGCATGTCCATCTACTACGTCATCACCCTGCTGGAGAACGCCGCGCTGACGGGCCTCTGGTACGGGTTCCGCGAACCGTACCTGATCTCCGAATTCTACGCCTTGATCATCGTCTGCGTGGTGGCCTCCAGCTTCGCTTTGGGAGTCTTCTTCATGTTCATCTACTACTGCCTCTTGCATCCCAGTGGAACCATTTTCGGGGCCCAGAACACTGGCTGCCTCTGTGGGGAAGAGTCCACCGCCGTACCTCGGGCTACGGGACCTCCACCGGACGTGATCACCAGTCCACCACGCTCCTTGCCAAGGACTACAGAACGAGAGGGAATACCGGGGGACAGAGACAGCTGCGGGCCGGTCTTTCAGGTCAGGCCCAGCATGCCTTCCACCCCCATAGCCCGGGCCCCACGGACAGAGGGGCCTGTTATTCGCATTGATTTGCCACGGAAGAAGTACCCCGCCTGGGACGCCCATTTCATAGACAGGCGTCTCCGTAAGACCATCCTAGCTCTTGAGTACACCTCTCCGGCCACGCCACGCCTGCAGTATCGCAGCATGGGGGCATCGCAGGAGCTGTTGGAATATGAGACCACTGTGTGAGCTGGCCAGGAGGGACCCTTCCAGGGCTCGTGGGCTGAACCGGGGTCCAAGCAGCCCGAGTGAGCAGGCCTTGAGACCGTCTCGGTCCTTTTTGGGTGGGATGGCGGGAGTAGCAATCCAAGAAGCATCAGGATGTCCCATTCCCATGTCGCGATATTCGGTTTAATTTCTCCTTCACACGATATACGGACTGCTCGTGGCTCCCCGTGAAATGGTGGTCAACTGGTGCTATTTGCTGTTCTCCCAGCTCACTGTCTGGGCTATGCATTGGGTGGGTTGTGAACCCCCTCCCCCCATCCCTGTGGGCAGCCCCCCCCCCAGTTGGTCCTCCTCCCGAGTTGCGTTTCAGGAGGGACCCCATTTCCCAGCCAAGCTTCTCTCAAAATACCTCACTGTGACTTGACCCAAGACCACCAAGGGCTTCTCTTATCTCCGGTGCCCACGAAGCGGTTGGCTGGGAGTGGGGGGGTGACACAAGCAGAGGAGGCCATCTCCGGGGTGAGTGGGGCTGGCGGGGCAGGGAGGTGATGGGAACCTCAGAGCCCAAGGGAATCCTGGAATGGGACGGGAAGACATTTGTAAAGCAGGAGGAATGGATTTTAGGCTGTGGGCCACTTCCTAGCAATGGGGGTGGGGGCGGGGTGGGATTCGATCCCAGGACTGGGTATCGGTGGGTGCTTTGCTTTTGCTGGAACAGGACCAGGGGGACTGGCAAGTTTTCATGCAGGAAACAGAGCTGGCATAGAGAAGCAGGACCGTTCACCCCGTTTTTTGACTCGCCCCCAAATTGAACAGAAAGATTTCCCACGACTGCATATCCATCAGTCACAATCTGTCGGGGAGGGCAGATTCTGGATTTGGGGGAGGGTCTGTAGTGCTGTTGGGTACCCTTATTTGCAGGATGGGGGAGGGGTGGGAAACACTCCTCATTGCCCCTTTTCCTATGTCTATTTGTCTGCCTCCAAACGAATGAGAGAGCTTCCTGAAGGAGCCGATCTAATTCTAGGACCCCAGATTGAAATTGTGCCATGAAACCCAAGCTTTAGTGAGTATTAAAAAAAGGGGTGGGGTGGGGTGGTTAGGGTTGTTATTGGAGGAGGGAGTATTAGTATTAGCCTTCCAATGGGCAGGCCTCAGATAGGGTGGGAATGGTATGTGGGAATGGCTTAAGAGATGGAAGAAGAGATGCTGTCTAGGGAACAATTAGATAAGGGACTGCTTAACCCCGGGATACATAATGGTTGCAGGAGTTGAGTTGAGTTGAGTTGAGTTGAGTTGAGTTGAGTTGAGCTGAGCTGAGCTGAGCTGAGCTGAGCTGAGCTGAGTTGAGTTGAGTTGAGTTGAGTTGAGTTGAGTTGAGTTGAGTTGAATTGAATACAGGTAATCCTTGACAACAGTTCATTTAATCCTTTTTTCACACTCACGACCGTTGCAAAATCCCAGAAAATTCAGATGCTTGACAGCTGGCTGGCTCTTATTTATGACGGTCCCAGCATCCCAGGGTCAGGTGATCCTTATTTGCGACCTTCCCACAAGCAAAGTCAACGGGGAAGCCAGATTCACAACCTTAACGACTGTGTCCCTAACTTAGCAACTTCAGTGATTCACTTAACGAATGTGGCAAGAAAGGTTGTAAAATGGGGCGAAATTCACTTAACAAATGGCTCACTTAGTGACATAAATTTTGAGCTCCCTTGTGGTTGTAAGCCGAGAACAACCTGTACCTTATTTGGCCAGGTGTGACTAGACACACAAGGAATTTGTCTCTGGTACGGAAGCACCCAGGAAGAGGATCAGGAGGGACCCTCCCAAGTTTCTCAAGCTGTATAGGAGACAGTGGAGATTTCTACCTTCAAATATGCAAGACGGGTGTCGGTCTTAGGCCAGACAACAAACACAACTGTATGAACAGATTCTATTTGACTGTAAGGCTCCATTAACAAAATCTTGCAAGTCCGAAAGAACAAATCTCCCACTGTCGCTTTTACATCCTGAGAAACTAGGGAGGGTCCCTTCTGAGCTTCTTTCTTCATCCGTTATGCAGCTGAGGGCTAAGCCAGGAGTCCTCAACCCCTGGGCCACAGCCCACTACCGGGCCTTGAGCACTTTGGAACCAGGTCGCGAAAGTGGCGGGCGAGCGCTCGCATCCCCGCTTCTGCAAGCAGCAGGCAAGTGCGTGCATGCACACCCGTTGCTCGTGCCTTCCCCAAAGGAAGTAACAGATTTGGAAGGGATCTTGGAGGTCATCTAGACCAAACCCCTGCTCACACAGGAGACCTGTACTAGGGATTCGAACTGCCGAACTGCTGACTTTTCTGATCGACAAACTCAGTGTCTTAACCACTGAACTAAGGGCTAAGCGGCCTCTTATCTAACTGTTCCCCAAGCAGCATTTCTTCCCTGCTGTGTCTCAAGGTCTTTCTCACATACCGTTACAGAACCCAACTCCCAGAATTCACAGCTCTCCTGCCCAAAAGGATTTACGGGCCTTCTAAGAGCTGCCATCTCAAGAAAAACCACCAGGGAGAGAAACACTAATGAATGGAGTTCCATCTCCACCCAGGGAATTCTGGGAATTAGCTCAATGGTGCCAAATTATTAGTTGTTCTCTATGGAGGCCTACTCAAGATCACAGCCTCCTGGATTACTGGACTACAGTTCCCTTCACTGCAGCCCACAAGGCCAGGGTCCCTACTGGCTGGGAGTCATTGGAACTGGAGTCCGAGATAGCTCCAAAACTGGCACGTCAGACTTCAATCCCAACAATTCTCAGCCTGAATCAACCGTAGTTATATCAACTGGAATAACAGAAACATTATTTTCCACCACTGCCCTTGGCTAGCCGATTATAGCTAGTCCTCGATTTACAACGATCCATTGTTCAATTGTTCAAAGTTACAACATCCCGGAAAAAAAGGTGACTTAGGATTGGTCCTCGCATTTATGTCCGTTGCAATGATCCCGTGATCCTAATTGGCACGTATTAATGATGGTTGCAGCATCCCGGAATGACGTGATGTCATCTTCCAAGCTCGGGAAAATCAATGAGGGAAACTGGGTTCGCTTAACAACCCTGTAATTCATTTAACAACATGATTCACTTAACAACTGCGGTAATTTACCTAAGAGCCGTAGCAAATAAAGGTCCTAAAATCGGACAGGATTGACTTAACGATCTCCTTGCGTAGCATGGGAACTTCTGGCTGGCGATAGTCGTCGTAAGTCGAGGACTACCTGTGGAATCGAAATAACAGAAGAAACACTCGCATTTTCTCTCTTTAACCCAATGGGGATCTCTCAGTGATCGTTGGTGGCATGGGAGAATTGATAGCATGTGCTGCCTGGGGAATTCTGGGAGTTGAAGTTCAGAGGTCTTAAAGTTGCCAAGTTGGAGACCCCTGAACAATATTTAAAATTATTTGATTTAATTATGTTTAAGGGTAGGTCTGTTTAAAATGGGTGGGTGGGGGAGAGGAAAGGAATTGGATTGATATGATATGGATTAACAGGCCCGATATCTAAGGAGCTAAATCGATTGGATTTCAAATTGATTAGCTAGGTTTATGAAACAAGTTCTTGTACAAACCTAAATTTCCCCTGATTCAAGTTTCACCCTTTTCCTTGCCTTTTACCTCAAGCGAACAAGAACTGAATGTGAATAACTTTGCACTATATCCGTACACCTAAGCTTTTAAAGCAGTAATTTTCCAACCGGACCACTGGAAGATGGGTGGACTTCGACTCCCAGAATTCCCCAGCCAGCCCTGTTGGCTCGGGAATTCTGGGAGTGGAAGTCTACCCATCTTCGAGTGGCCATGTTGGGAAAAAAAAACATTGTTTTGAAATCTTTAATGGTAAACCAGACCACCCAACTTGACAGTTTCTGGGATCACACCAGACAGAAGACTCCATAACACCCACGAAAAACTCTGTACATGCTCTATTCTACGTGGCACTGAGACTCTTAGGATGCAATTAGAATTGTTGCAAAATAGAAAGCTGGAATTGGGATGGGGTTGAAGGCCCCATGTGCAAAGTATGAACCCTTCCATTATAACTCAATAAGGACCAGAAACTTAATTGGAGAGCTGAATAGCAAAACTGGCCTATTCTTGAATCGTGGGATGCCAAGATGGCATAGTAGTTAAACAATTCTTGGTTGTCCTAGCCTCAGTGTTGGGTCTGTGAGTTTCTGGAGGTTACTAGCAGCAAAATTTCACTTTAAAAAAATCTCTTTTTTTTAATCGTTAGGGGAAAGCATGGGAGAAGGAAAGAGAGACAGTTTGGTCTAGTAGTTTAAGGCACCAGGATAGAAAGCAGGAGACGGTGAGTTCTAGTTCTGCCTTAGGAAAGAAAGCCAGCTGGGTGACTTTGGACCAATCACCAGGAGACGGAGACTTCTAGGCCTTAGGTACGAAAACCCATCTATCTAACCATGTGCCAGTCCCTCTCTCTCAGCCCAAAAATAGAAGGAGGAAGTGTGTTGCATAGTCTCGCCGCCTTGAGTCATTAATAAATGTAATAAAGGCAGGGAATAAATAAAATAAACAGAAATCATGGGCATTATGCCAGCTGCTACCTCCGAGGACATTCTCCTGGGGAAATAATAAGATTGGCCAGAAATATAAAATCAGGGCTGAGGAACGGTGGTCCCTTTAAGACTCATGGACTTCAACTCCCAGAATTCCTGAGCCACCTTTAGGAATTCTGGGAGTTGAAGTCCACGAGTCTTAAAGGGGCCGTCATGCCCCACCTCAAGACTAAATGCTTTTCCCAAAGTCCATTTGTGTCCCCGATCGGCCGTAAGAAGGGACGTGTTGAACCGAAGGGAAACGCAAGGATATTGCTGGGTGAGAAAGTAAAAAAATTGCCAGAAGGCAAAAAGAACAGCAACGACTATTGGGATCTCTTTTTTTCTGCCTGTCCCGTCACCAGCAGGGCTGAGAAAATCTATCGAATGCAGCCAGATTCTATTCAAGGGTGAAACGATCTACCTCAACAACGGCAAAGCTGTGACCCGTCTTCGGCCTTGTACAATCCCCCAGCAATAGCCTGCGTTTTTAATCGATGGATTCACAACAACAACAGGCGGACAGTTCCTATGAGCTAAAGAGCAGAACAGGACAGAATAAGAGAATTGGAAGGGACCTTGGAGGTCTTCTAGACCAACCCCCTCCTCAGGCAAGAAACCCTACACCATTTCAGACAAGTGGTTGTCCAATCTCTTCATAAAAACCTCCAATGATGGAGCACTCAAAACTTCTAGAGGCGAGTTGTTCCACCGGTTCATTTTTCTCACTGTCAGAAAAGGCTGAGGTGATTTAGGCTTTTCAGAAAGTTTTTGGCACAGAACTCTTTTAATTCATACAATCTCTGTACAAACTAGAACTGAACCGAAGAAGCTTCTTGGGATGAGAAGCGAAATGTCTTCAAGGAAAAATAAAGTCCAATTGCCTATTGGAATTAATTAATTTGAATTTAATAAACTCTTTTAAGAATTTACTACCCTGGCGGAATAGTCCTTGACTTATACCCCGCATTGAGGCCAAAACGTCTATGGCTAAGCGAGAGTCACTTTTGCTCCATTTTATCACCTTTCTTGTTTAAGCGGGTCACTCAAGTTGTTAAGCGAGTCGCACGGTTGTTAAATGAACCTCGCTTGCTCTATGGACTTGGCTCGTCAGACGGTCGCAAAAACGGCATCGCGGGACCGTCACAAATACGAGCCAGTTGCCAAGCGTCCGGATTTCGATCGCGGGACCGTGGGGATGGTGCGACGGTCGTAAGTGTGAAAAACGGTCGTCGCTCACTTTTCTTCCCTGTGATGTTGTAACTGCGAACGGTCCCTAAATGAATGGTTGTAGGTTGAGGACAACTTGTGTTGTAATGGAATAGTAATGGAGATTTGGAGGCTGAGAAATCTGCTTATGTTATAGAGCAGGGGTCTCCAACCTGGGCCACTTTAAGACCTGTGGACTTCAACTCCCAGAATTCCTCAGCCAGCGAAGCTTCGCTGGCTGAGGAATTCTGGGAGTTGAAGTCCACAGGTCTTAAAGTGGCCCAGGTTGGAGACCCCTGTTATAGAGAGGAGGAATTGCAATGAAGTGATGTGTTCCAACAGGCAAGAAGAAGGAAGGAAGGAAGGAAGGAAGGAAGGAAGGAAGGAAGGAAGGAAGGAAGGAAGGAAGGAAGGAAGGAAGGAAGGAAGGAAGGAAGGAAGGAAGGAAGGAAGGAAGGAAGGTGGAAGTGATGGTGGGGTCCTTCTTCCATCCTTCGTCTCCTTTTTCAGTTCCACCTTCCCTTCCATCATGGAGTTCATGGAAGCATGATGGACCAATCAACCAACGGAATAGCTTGCCTCCAATATGTTGTGGTGCTCCATCCCTGATGGCTTTCAAAAAGAACTGGACAACCATCGGTCTGAAATATATAGAGGGCTTCCTGCTCGAGCTGCGGGTTGGACTGGAGGACCTCCAAGATCCCTTCCAAACTCGATAAGTTTCTCTGTCCAGGATTATAAAAAAAGGCAGACGCACAATTGTAGCATTGGAAAGTACCTGGGGATTAAATCTGCAGATCATCTTAAACTGGCAGGAATAGCCAACACCCCTGAAGACACGCTAAGCATCCAAAAAGATCTTGGCAGACTTGAACAATGGGCCCTATCCAACGACATGAAATTTAATGTGGAGAAAAGCAAGGTGTCTTTTTCTTTTACACTTGAGAAAGGTACATGATTGTTAACTGAATCTGGGTTTCCCGAAGGTACAAGTACAGATTAGGCGAAAGCTGGTAACTGAGAGAGGGACCTTGGAGTCCTAGCGGACAGTCGCTTAAACATGAGCCAGCCGTGTGCAGCAGAAACCAAAAGAGCTAACACAATCCTTGGTTGTATCAACATAGGCATAGAATCAAAATCAGGTGAAGTTTTAGTAAGCCTTAGTAAGGCCCCACCTGGCATCCTGCAACCAATTTTGGTCACCATACTACAAAAAAGAGCTTGAGAGTTTGGAAAAAGTTCAGAGAAGAGCAACTGAGCAGCCAAAAAGAAAGAAAGGAGGGGGAAGAAGAAGAAAGAGAAGAAAGAAAAGAAAAAAGAAAAGAAAGAGAGAGAGAGAAAGAAAGAAAGAAAGAAAGAAAGAAAGAAAGAAAAAAGGAAGAAAAAGCAAAAGAAAGAAAAAAAGAAAGAAAAGGAAGGAAGGGGAAGGAAGGAAGGAAGGAAGGAAGGAAGGAAGGAAGGAAGGAAGGAAGGAAGAAAGAAAGAAAGAAAGAAAGAGAAAGAAAGAAAGAAAGAAAGAAAGAAAGAAAGAAAGAAAGAAAGAAAGAAAGAAAGAAAGATCAGCAGCCAAAAGAATTAATAAAATCCTGGGTTGTATAAACATCAGGTGAAGTTTTAGTACCGCTTTGTAAAGGCTTAGTAAGGCCCCACCTGGAATCCTGCATCCAGTTTTGGTCCCCACATTACAAAAAAAAGAGGTTGAGAGTTTGGAAAAAGTTCAGAGAAGAGCAACTGTGCAGCCAAAAAGAAAAAGAGAGGAGGGGAGAAGAAGAAGGAGGAGAAGAAAGAAAGAAAGAAAGAAAGAAAGAAAGAAAGAAAGAAAGAAAGAAAGAAAGAAAGAAAGAAAGAAAGAAAAGGAAAGAAAGAGAAAGAAAGAAAGAAAGAAAGAAAGAAAGAAAGAAAGAAAGAAAGAAAGAAAGAAAGAAAGAAAGAAAGAAAGAAAGAAAGATCAGCAGCCAAAGGAATTAATAAAATCCTGGGTTGTATCAACAGAGGCATAGAATCAAAATCAAGTGAAGTTTTAGTACCGCTTTGTAAAGCCTTAGTAAGGCCACACCTGGAATCCAGCATCCAGTTTTGGTCCCCACATTACAAAAAAAAAGAGGTTGAGAGACTTTGGAAAAAGTGCAGAGAAGAGCAACTAAGATCATCAAAGGCCTGGAGACTAAAACATACGAAGAACGGTTGCAGGAATTGTGTATGGCCAGTCTAGAGAAAAGAAGGAGTAAGGGGGACATGATGGCAGTCTTCCAGTATTTGAGGGGCTGCCACAAAGAAGAGGGGGGTCAAATTATCCTCCAAAGCCCCTGAAGGCAGGACAAGAAGCAACGGATGGAAACTAACCAAGGAAAGAAGCAACCTGGAATTAAGGAGAAACTTCCCAACAGGGAGGACAATTAACCAGTGGGACATCTTGCCTTCATATTTGAAAACTTCCTTCTTGAAACCCCCCAGGGATAGAGCACCCACCACTTCTGGAGGCAAGCTATTCTACTGATGAATTATTCTCACTGTTAGAAAATTGTATCCTTATTCTGGGCTGCTTCTTTCCTTAACAGAACAACAGAATAACAGTTCTGATGGAAGGGACCTTGGAGGTCTCCTAGCCTGACCCTCTGCTCGATCAGGAGACCTGATACCATTCCAGAGGAATGGTTGTCCAATCTCTTCTTTAAAAGCCCCAGGGGGTGGTTTTAACTGCCAGGAAGTTTCTCCTTAGTTCTTAGTTGCTTCTCTCCTTGGTTAGTTTCCACATTGCTTCTTGTCCTGCCTTCAGGGGCTTTGGAGAATAGCTTTTTTTAAAAAAAATTGATTTATATGCCGCCCTTCTCCGGAGACTTAGGACGGCTTACAATGCGTTAAGCAATAGCCTTCCTACTTTTGTATATTTATACAAAGTCAGCTTATCTCCCCCACAAACTGGGTCCTCAATTTACCTACCTTAGAAAGGATGGAAGGCTGAGTCAACCTTGAGCCTGGGGAGATTCGAACTTAGAATAATTGCAGACAGCTGAATGTTCTTTCTTTCTTTCTTTCTTTCTTTCTTTCTTTCTTTCTTTCTTTCTTTCTTTCTTTCCTTCCTTCCTTCCTTCCTTCCTTCCTTCCTTCCTCTCTCCCTTCCTTCCTTCCTTCCTTCCTTCTTTCCTCTTTCTTTTCTTTCTTTCTTTCCTTCCTTCCTTCCTTCCTCTTTCTTTCTTTCCTTCTTTTTTTAAAAAAATTGATTTATATGCCGCCCTTCTCCGGAGACTCAGGGCGGCTTACAATGTGTTAAGCAATAGCCTTCATACTTTTGTATATTTATACAAAGTCAGCTTATCTCCCCCACAAACTGGGTCCTCAATTTACCCACCTTAGAAAGGATGGAAGGCTAAGTCGACCTTGGACATTAAATCCTTCCTTCCTTCCTTCCTTCCTTCCTTCCTTCCTGTCTTCCTTCCTTCCTTCCTTCCTTCCTTCCTTCCTTCCTTCCTTCCTTCCTTCCTTCCTTCCTTCCTTCCTTCTTTTTTTAATTTGATTTATATGCCGCTCTTCTCCGGAGACTCAGGGCGGCTTACAATGCGTTAAGCAACAGCCTTCCTACTTTTGTATATTTTATACAAAGTCAGCTTATTGCCCCCACAAACTGGGTCCTCAATTTACCTACCTTAGAAAGGATGGAAGGCTGAGTCAACCTTGAGCCTGGGGAGATTCGAACTTAGAATAATTGCAGACAGCTGAATGTTCTTTCTTTCTTTCTTTCTTTCCTTCCTTCCTTCCTTCCTTCCTTCCTTCCTTCCTTCCTCTCTCCCTTCCTTCCTTCCTTCCTTCCTTCCTTCCTTCTTTCCTCTTTCTTTTCTTTCTTTCTTTCCTTCCTTCCTTCCTTCCTCTTTCTTTCTTTTCTTCTTTTTTTAAAAAAATTGATTTATATGCCGCCCTTCTCCGAAGACTCAGGGCGGCTTACAATGCATTAAGCAATAGCCTTCATCCTTTTGTATATTTTATACAAAATCAGCTTATTGCCCCCACAAACTGGGTCCTCAATTCACTACCTTAGAAAGGATGGAAGGTTGAGTCAATCTGGAGCCTGGGGAGATTTGAACTTACAGTCATTGCAGACAGCTGGTGTTAATCACAATGCTTTTAGTCTGCTGAGCTAGCCAGGCTATAGCTTGACTCCCTCTTCTTTGGGGCAGCCCCTGAGATATTGGAAGATGCTATCATGTCTCCCCCAGTCCTTCTCTTCATTAAACTAGACATACCCAGTTCCTGCAACCGTTCTTCATATGTTTTAGCCTCCAGTCCCCTCATCATCTTCGTTGCTCTTCTCTGCACTCTTTCTTAGAGTCTCAGCATCTTTTTTACATCGTGGCGACCAAAACTGGATGCAGGATTCCAAGTATGGCCTTACCAAGACGTTATAAAGTGGTATTAACCCTTCACGGGATCTTGATTCTATCCCGCTCTGTTGATGCAGCCTAGGATTACGTTGGCTTTTTTGGCAGCTGCTGCCCACAGCTGGCTCCTATTTCAAGAAGCCACTCAGCCCAAACTGGGCCTGAAGGTCAGCAGATGGAGGACCAGGCCACCATCTCAGCCACCTGTCCTGCCTCCTGAGGACCAAGCCTGCTCTTTCTTTGTCTCAAACAGCCGGGACAATAAGCCACCATCCGTGGGCCTCTCGAAGGAAGCTGTGAACAGAGGGCTCGTGTCTTCAGTAGCATATTTGGGGGCCCTGCCATCTGTCTCCGAGTTGACGACCAAGGTGGATGGCAGCTGTCCTTAGATTCTGCCAGCATCCCCGGGGGAAGGAGGCGGGTGGGCTTCAGCATCTGATAATCCATCAGGGAGCCTTCTTAACCAACCGTCGTGTCTGTTCCAGCCCCCAGACAAGACGGTGCAGAGAACTGGCTCTGAAATTCAGCCGTGCAGAAATTAAACCGAGAGAGAGATGGTAGAGAGCTGCAGCAGAGGTTTTGATCTGAAAGTCCCATGTTTGATGATGATGATGATAATTGGATTTTTCTCCAAACAGGGAAAGTAGGGGGGAAACAGTGGAGAATTTTTTATTTTTATTTTAAAGCTGACCTCCAAGTTTTCAGGCATTTGGCATAACATTTTAAAGAAGGAAAGGAAGGAAGGGAAGAAAGAAAGAAGGGAAGGAAAAGAAAGGGAAGGAAGGAAGGAAGGAAAGGAAAGGAAAATGCAAAGAAGAAGGTGAAAGAAAGAAGGAAGGTAAGGAAGGGAGGTAGGAAGAAGGGGAAGGAAAGGAGGAAAGGAAAAGAAAAGGCAAAGAAGAAGGGGACAGAAAGAAGGTAAGGAAGGAAGGAAGGGAGGGAGGAAGAAGGAGAAGGAAAGGAAAGGAAAAGAAAAGGCAAAGAAGAAGGGGAAAGAAAGAAAGAAGGTAAGGAAGGAAGAAGGGGAAGGAAAGGAGGAAAGGAAAAGAAAAGGCAAAGAAGAGGAAGGATAAAAGAGGAAGGAAGGAAGGGAGGAGGAGGAGGAAAGGAAGGAAAGAAAGAAAAAGGGAAGGAAAGGAAGAAAGGGAAGGAAAGAGCAAAGAAAGGGAAGGAAAGGAGGGAGGAAGAAAGGAAGGAGAAGGAGGAAAGGAAGGAAAGAAAGGAAGAAAAAAGGAGAGGAAGAAAGGAAAGAGCAAAGAAGGGGAAGGAAAGAAAGGAAGGAGGGAGGAAGGAAGGACTACATGCCGTTATTTCTTAGAGCAACAAAATATAGTCAGAGTCACCATGGTGAGTTGGGTGGCATAGACGTTTAGTAATCGATAAATAGTAAATTAGTTCACCAGATATCCTGATAATGGCAGCAGGTTCTGGCTGGGGAATTCTGGGAGTTGAAGTCCACCCTTCTTAAAGGTGCCAAGAGTTCAGAAACGATGGCTTAGACAGACACACATCTCCCCTCCATTTGCCGTATATCAAACTCCTTTTTGGGGAGGGGGGCTCTTTGGAAGCGCTAAGAGCAGAACCCCAGAACCCCCCCCCAAGGTAACCATCTCTGCCTTTGGGCCACGATCTTCTAGATTTCAAGGTTGCACATTCTCACAACCATTGCAAGACCCACAGAGTGACGGCAGAGTGGGCTTACCTTTCCTCCCCCCACCCACCCTTATCTGCCCATCTTCCCCTGTGCAGGTGGTCCTTGACTGACAGCCATTCGTTTAGAGACCGTTTGAAGTGACATTGGCACCAGTGGTGGGATTCAAATAACTTAACAACCGGTTCTCTGCCCTAATGAACAGCTGGATAGGCGTGGCTCGGTGGTCATGTGACCGTGTGGCTCGGTGGACATGTGACCATGTGGGCGTGAGCAATTCAATGTCTCTCAGGTTGATGGGTGCTTCACCTTAGCTGTTACAATGTAATAAGGCTTAACCAGAGAGGCAGTTTCTGTAAGCAGGGCAATAAAGTTTAGGGTAGAACTAACACCAGAATGTTTCCTTCCTGCCTTCCTTACAGGATTAGCCCTGTAAAGTGGATAAAAACAAAATTTCTTCCAACAATCGGTTCTCTAAACTGCTTAGAAAGTTAACAACCGGTTCTCCCGAATAGGCGCGAACGGGCTGAATCCCACTACTGAATGGCACTGAAAAAAGGAAATTATGGCCGTTTTTCACACTTAACGACCGTTGCAACCTCCCCAAAGTCACCAGATCAAAATTCAGGCGCTTAGCCATTGATTCGTATTTATGATGGTCGCAGAGTCCCGGGCGGGAGGAAGGTGAGGTGAACCCCTTTTGCGACCTCCTGACCAACAAAATCAATGGGGAAGCCGGATTCGCTTAACGGCCGTGGTACTCACTTAACAACTGCAGGAGTTCACTTAACAACCATAGCAAGAAAAGTTGTCAAATTGGGGTGGGTGTGTGGGGGGGAACTCACTCAACAGTCTCACTTAGCGGCAGAAACGTTGGGCTCAATTGTGGTCGTAGGGCGAGGACGATCTATAAAACAACACCCAGTTTTGCAGGGGGGATGTTAGAGATGCGTACCGAAAGGCTCACAACTGTCCCCTCTCACCTGGCGCTGCTTGAACTGGCTTGGATGGGCACCATGGGAGTTGTAGTCTGAAGGTTCAGGGGATTATGGAAGCTGTAGGGGGCATCTCATTTGATCGCTCTGTTCCGTCACTTCCACCTGCACCCCTTGCTACGGAAAAGCTGAGTAACACAACTCCCCTTCTACTACCCTGAATAAAAAGCTGGATTTTTCTTTTTTTCCCTTTTTTGCTCAAGTCTTGTTGAAAGTGTCCGGATGATTTAAGGCCTCCGCATACACACATCATAGCTACAACTGTTGGCATCCCGGGGTTGTGATGTACTGGTATCAACTGGGAATAGGCTGGGCAGGGCTATTGGTTTAAAAGAAAAGGAGGCGGGCACCCAGGATGATGGCCCCTTTCTGAATTCAGCCAGTAATTCAACATTTTTTTTTTAATCTCAGCCGCTTTAAAAGGTGTGGACTTCAACTCCCAGAATTCCCCAGCCAGCTCTGAATTCTGGGAGTTGAAGTCCGCCCCTCTTAAAGTGGCCAGAATTGCGAGACACAACTGTAACTGCTCTCAGTTGCAACATGCAAGTAGTTCTCGACGTACGACGGGCCATTTAATGAATGTACCAAGTTATGACGGATCTCCCAGAAGTACTTTACACAACCCATTTTTGGGAATGATGACGGCCGCACACAAATGCATAAGGGCAAGGATCATGGGATAACATTTATAAGATCCTGATGGCGATTTATGACTTTTTTGGACTAGAGTTTTATTTCCACTTTCTGGCAAAAACCACCTATTGTGGGGAGGGGCGATGGATGGATTCATTTAACGACCGTCCTGAGAAGCAATGGGAACTTCCAAACTGAACACAGAATGACTCGGCTTACGACCGCAAGGACTGATGACTGCGATTATGGTCGTGAGTCGAGGATTACTGTATATCAACCCTACCCAGGGGTTGGGAGGGGATCATGGAGGTTGTAGTCAAGGATGGGGAAGGGTTGTCTAAAGAAGTGGACAGCCCCCAAATCCTGCTTGAGTTGGCTGGTCGCTTTGAGGTACACTGGATGGGGTGAAGGGCAGCCGGGCATCTCTCTGTTATTTCCCCCAGACCCCCACAAATCCTACCCCCCTTGGGACCCCCCCCCACACTCCAGGTTCTGGGATCTTGCCCAGTCGTGCGTGCGGGGAGACGTAACCCAGTTCTGCTCTCAAGAGTCTTTTGTATACCACAAACTTTTTGTATATTTTTAATTCTGCTGCAACATGATAATAAATTCATTTCAATAAAAACTGTCTCGTTGGCCTGAGTCTTTTATTTATTTCCCCCCCACCCCTCCTGCTGATTTCCGCTAAGCAACAAGAGCTCGTTTTTTGTGGTGTCCCCAGTGTTTTTTCTGCGATGAGTTGTTTCATGACCCAACTCGGTAACATCATCAGGGCTTCAAGGGAGGGAGGTTTGCGGAGTGGGGGAGGAGGAGGAGAAGGAGGAGGAGGAAGAGCAGGACTGTGGGTTCCTTGGGGTTCTCTGAGCTTGGTTGATTTCTTGCAAACATTTCAGGACCCAACTAGGTAACATTATCAGTGCTAGAAGGAAGGAGGTTTATAGAGCAGGTGAGGAGGAGGAGGGAGGAGGAAGAGGAAGAAGAGGAGGAGGAGAACGACGGTGGGGTCCTTGATCCTCTCTGAGCTTGGTTATTCTCTTACAGACATTTAATTACCAAACCAGGTGATATCATCAGTTCTAGAAGGGATTGGGGTTTACTTTCGGTTTATATACAATGCCTTGCCCTGCCAGTGTTGGTTTAATATTCTTGGTGGTTCTTTGATTAGGCTATTATTCAATATTTGATTACGGTATGTTGGTAGTTTCTGAATTGTCCCATCAACACTGAGAGGGCAAGTCACTTGTATATAAATAGAGAGCAACCCCCAAACTCCCTAACACTGATGATGTTACCTCGTTGGGTCATAAAACGTCTAGAAGAAAACATCCAAGCTCAGAGAGTTCAACCCTGAGCTACAGAAATTCTCTTCTCTTGATCTCTCTTCCTTTCTGCAAGATGATTAAATTAGTAATCGCCTAGAGATGTTGGGAGTGGAGGATTAAGGGACAGCAAACTTTTTATTATTATTAATAGTTTTTATTTTTTTTAAAAAAAAATCTTAAGCGAAAGTACAAAAGTAAAGACAATGGGGAAAAAGTAGGAAGACAGAAAAAGAGAAAGGAAAAAAGAACAGGGACTTCTCTATTTTTTTTTTCAGCACAGTAAGTTACATAATAAAGTTATAATCTCAACTTTTTAAGAATAGTGAGCCCTAGCCATTTCTATAACAACCGCCTATTTTAATCATCAAAACTCAAAAGTCAAATTTTCCTTTTTTTTTTCCCTTCCCTCTTTCGAGCAGAAAGTACGCAAGCAGTTTCCAAGTGAAGCAAATGCTAGAAACATTTTTTCCCCTTAATTAGAACCGTCAATTTTGCTGTCTCCTGCCAGCTCCGTCTCCTTTTCAATCCGTTCCTCCGTTGTGGGAGTTGACACAGCTTTTCTCATTTTTGTGCATAGAAGATTCTTGCGGCAGTCGACGTATATAATAACAATTTCCCCCATTTTTCTCCCCAATATCTTTATGCCACAGTTCCAAAAGAAAAATTTCTAGGTTCCGTTGTGTATTCTTTTTGAGGATCTTCTGAATTAATTCATAAATTAATTTAATTCAATTCATAAATTTAATTCATAAATCTGGCCCCAATTTTTCATTTCATTTCATTTTATTTCATTTCATTTTATTATTTTCTTTTCTTTCTTTCTTTTCTTTTACTTTTTCTTTTATATTTTATTATTTTATTTCATTATTTTCATTTCATTATATTTTATTTTATTTTATTTTATTTTTATTTTATTATTTTTTATTTTACTTTATCACAAGTCCACCACATGGATCCTTTCTGTTTATATGCAATTCCCGTGTGGGACTCACCTCCACAAGATCTGGTGCGGCCATCTGCTTGGAAGATTGACAAACTGGCCAGGCGAATTTGAGGCATCTTGATGGCTGGGAAGCAGAGTGGGCCAACCCCAGTCGCTAAATTCAGAATATCAAAATATCAGATCTAAAGCAGGTTTGTTTTGGGGGGGGGGTCCTGCTCAAAAGCTCCCAGGAGACCTCCAGACAGGCAGACATCACGTGGGCCATCCTGCATAATTTCTTTGTCGGTGTTTTAGCAGAGATGATCTGATTGTTTCAGGACTTGGCAAATTTTATTTTATTTTAGTATGAAATACGTAATGCAGATCCCGTAGATTTAGGCCAGGAGAAGCTTATAGGGGAGGAAAGTCATGCTCTATATATGAAGAACTAGGCAAGATTCGTTCTTTCTTTCTTTCTTTCTTTTTTCTTTCTTTCTTCCTTCCTTCCTTCCTTCCTTCCTTCCTTCCTTCCTTCCTTCTTTCCATCATTTCCTCTCTATCTTCCCTCCTCCCTCCCTTCCCTCCCCTTCTGCCTTCCTCCCTCCTTTCCTTCCTTCCTTCCCTCCCTTTCCCTCCTGCCTTCCTCCCTCCCTCCTTTCCTTTCTTCCTTCCTTCCTTCTTTCCTTCCTTCTCTATCCTGCCTTCTCCCTCCCTCCCTTTCCTCTCTAACCTTCCTCCCTCCTTACTTTTTTCCTTCCTTCCTTCCGTCATTTCCTTTCTATCCTCCCTCCTCCCTCCCTTCCCACCCCTCCTGCCTTCCTCCCTCCTTTCTTTCCTTCCTTCCTTCTTTCCTTCCTTCTCTATCCTGCCTTCTCCCTCCCTCCCTTTCCTCTCTAACCTTCCTTCCTCCTTCTTTACTTTCTTCCTTCCTTCCTTCCTTCATTTCCTCTCTATCCTCCCTCCTTGCCCCTCCCTTTCCTCCTGCCTTCCTCCCTCCTTTCCTTCCTTCTTTCCTTCCTTACTTTCTTCTCTATCCTGCCTCCTCCATCCCTTTCCTCTCTAACCTTCCTTCCTTTCTCTCTCTTTCTTTCTTTCTTTCTTTCTTTCTTTCTTTCTTTCTTTCTTTCTTTCTTTCTTTCTTTCTTTCTCTTCTCTCTCTTTCTCTTCTCTTTTCTCTTGTCCTTCTGTTTTTCTCTCTGTGGGAGGGAGCACCTGGATAAAATCTAAGCACTTCACACACAGACACACACTCACACACACACACGAGGTGTGAACAAAGCTGTCACTGAGCTGATTAAGGAAAAAAAACAAGGAGGAGCAGTAAAATTCCTGCTTTGGGGAAGAGCGCATAAACTTCATGCAGGATGTGGGTGTCTCAGCCACAGCGCCAAAAGTGCAGGAAGTCCTTGACTTACAACAATTCATTCAGTGACCGTCACAACACCACTGAGAAAGGGGACTTACGACCATTTTTCACCCTTAGGAGTCTTCTGGCCGCCCATGATCAAAATTCAGACACTCGTCAACTGACTCTTATTTATGACGGTCGCGGGGGGGGGGGGAGATCCGGAGGGACACATGATCCCTTTTGTGATCTTCTGACAAAGAGGAAGCCAGATTCATTTAACAGCCGGGTTATTCACTTACCGACTGCAGTGATTCATTTAACAAACGCTGGCAAGACAAGTCGTAAAAATGGGGCGAAACTCACTTATGAAACGTTTCACTTAGCACCATAAATGTTGGGCTCCATTGTGGTCATAAATCGAGGGCCACCTGTAGGAAGGCAAATAAATTTAAGAAATGAATAAGTAATAAATGAATAATTGTATGTGTAAAGTTAGAGTTGCAGAATCTCACAAGTTGGACCATCCATCCGCCCCTGTTCTGACCCAGCTCCTCAAACACGACAAACCCTCTGAAGTGAACTAAGATTCCTTTAATTAGGATCACCAGCACCCCGGCAAAAAGTTTCTCTCTCACCGCAGGCTAACAAGTCTGTCCGGCAGGGAGATGAATAGTTGTCTGTCACACCTATCCATCTCCGCCCCCTGCCTTTTATCCCCAGAGCTCGGGTGGGGCTTCGCTAGCAGCGGTGGCTCTTCCTTCCCAAGGACCGGCCCATAGATTTCCACTGCCCTCCTCTCCTCTGCCTTCTGTGCATCAGGCACTGGGCCCAGCTGTTCCTCCTCCTCCTCATCAGCCACCTCCAGACCTGGGGACTGTTGACTCTCCATCTGAAAGCTGACGGACGGTCCAGGCTTCACTTCTGTCTCTCTCTCTGACAGCTCCATTCCCTCTCGAAACTCTCAGGTTGCCTTGAGGCTGGCCCTGTCTCCCACACCTCCTCTTCCTCATCTGATTCGGCTGCTGGACAGTCCACAACATCCCCTCCCACCCTTTTCGGTCAGGAAAATTGGGGGGAAGGGGGTTCTCTCAAATGACAATTCCTGCTTTGGACTGAGATTTCTTGTCCCTCAAGGCTATTCCTCCCTCCCATGACATCACCTAGCTCTTAAATTACTCTGGGCAGCTTTCAACTAGGAACTAAAATGTGCATTAACGTAAAAGATACAACCGAGCAGAACTATGTGTGTGTGGAAATAATAATGAAAAAAACCCTTGGTGGCTCCATCTGGTGGGTCTGAGAGGGTTTGGGCTTTCATTACGTTGACTTTTTGGATTGCCTCTGCAGAGACCCCTCCCCTGGTCAGGCTTGTCTAGAAGAGATGGAACTGAAGCCCAGAACTGGCTGGGGGATTCTGGGAGTCAAAGGGCATCCGTCCTAAAGTGGCTGAGATTGAGACTGTGGACGGGGAGGATGGACAAGGAAGGAAGGAAGGAAGGAAGGAAGGAAGGAAGGAAGGAAGGAAGGAAGGAAGGAAGGAAGGGGAAGAGAAGGGAAGGAGCAAGGGAGGGAAGGAGGGAAGGAGAAGGGAAGGAAGGAAGATTGGATGGGTGGGTGGGTGGGTGAACGGTAGGAAGGAAGATTGAATGGATGGATGGATGCATGCATGCATGGATAGGTGAAAGGAAAGGAAAGGAAAGGAAAGGAAAGGAAAGGAAAGGAAAGGAAAGGAAAGGAAAGGAAAGGAAAGGAAAGGAAAGGAAAGGAAGGAAGGAAGGAAGGAAGGAAGGAAGGAAGGAAGGAAGGAAGGAAGGAAGGAAGGAAGGAGGATTGATGGATGGCTGGCTGGCTGGCTGGCTGGCTGAATGGGTGGGTGGGTGGGTGGAAGGAAGGAAGGAAGGAAGAAAGAAAAAGAAAGGAAGGAAGAAAGAAAAGGGAAGAGAAGAGAAGAGCATGGAGGGAGGGGAGGGAAGGAAAAAGGAAGAAAAGAAGATTGGATGGATGGATGGGTGAAAGGAAGGAAGGAAGGAAGGAAGGAAGGAAGGAAGGAAGGAAGGAAGGAAGGAAGGAAGGAAGGAAGGAAGGAAGGAAGGAGGATTGGATGGATGGGTGGCTGGCTGGCTGGCTGAATGGGTGGGTGGGTGGGTGGAAGGAAGGAAGGAAGAAAGAAAGAAAAAGAAAGGAAGGAAGAAAGAAAAGGGAAGAGAAGAGAAGAGCATGGGAGGGAGGGAGGAGGGAAGGAGAAAGGAAGAAAGGAAGATTGGATGGATGGGTGAAAGGAAGGAAGGAAGGAAGGAAGGAAGGAAGGAAGGAAGGAAGGAAGGAAGGAAGGAAGGAAGGAAGGAGGATTGGATGGATGGATGGGTGGCTGGCTGGCTGAATGAGTGGGTGGGTGGGTGGAAGAAAGGAAGGAAGAAAGAGAAAGAAAGAAAGAGAAGAGAAGGAGGGAGGGAGGGAGGAAAGAGGGAAGGAGAAAGGAAGATGGAGATTGGATGGATGGATGGGTGGGTGGGTGAAAGGAAGGAAGGAAGGAAAAGAAAAATGGAATCTCTTTCAGAAGCATCAATGATTATCCAATTTTAAAGGCATTTCTGGAGAAAGTCAGACAGGATGAGCCAGACCCTCCCCTCCTCTCCTGCACTCATCCCCAACCAGGTGCCCCCTCCGCCCTCCCGGCCCCATGCACCCAGAGGCCTCGGGTGGGCAAGAGCTCCCACCGGATCCCAGATCCCTCCGAGCAGGCCTGCCCTCTGCAGATCCAGGCGGAGGGGACGGGGCTGGGTGACCTCAGGACCGGCGTTTCCCAGACAGGATGGGAGAACAAAAGCTGGATGGCGTAGAGGAAGAGGCGGCTTCCACAGGACACAGCCGGAGGTGGAGAAGCCATGGAGTACGAAGCAAAGAAAGGGAAGAAGGTAAGCGGAGAATTTGGCCCGTGGGGGGAAGGTCTTTTATGGGGGGGAGATGGGGGGCGACTCTGCACCTCTGTAGGCCAGAAGACCCCTGGCCCTCCCGGCGGGGCTAAACGTGGGCACCATGGTTAGTGTGGTCCCTGCAAAGGGAGGCTCCTCTTGAGCCCTAGTCCTTGACTTACAAGAGCTCGTTTAGCGACCGTTCGACGTTGCAACAGCACGGCACAAATGGACTTATGGCCGTTTCCCACCC
>CM075960.1:5231754-5236754 GCA_038048745.1 Coluber constrictor foxii
CCTGGCATTCTCCTTGCTTTCTTGCAATCTGCCCCGTCCTTCTGCCATCCACGCTCTGCCACCCACCGCCTGGCAGTGCCGGGGGGTGATGGCAGCTTGGTGACCTCCCTCCCCCCTCCCCCCTCCCCTTTGCAGGGATTCGTGTCCCCCATCAAGCGCCTGGTCTTCCCGAAAGCCTCCCGCAAGCCAGCGCTCAAGGGGAACGTCTGCCGTCGCCGGCCCCTCCACTCCGTGCCTCTGTACCCCCCAGACTATCTCATCGACCCCCAGATTCTGTTGCAGGACTATGTGGAAAAGGAGGTGAAGGTAAGTTCACGATCGGGAAATGCCCCCACCCCCCCGGAGGCAGCCGGGTGCCCGGCAAACGTAGTCCATTCCCACAGCAACTTTCTTAGCCTCTCTGCCAACTCGACCAGGGGTGTCTCAAAGGTTCGTTGTTTTCTTCTAGATATTTTATTACAAATGGCACCACCCTCCTAGCACTGATCATGTATCTAGTTGGGTCATGAAATGTCTGCCAGGAAATAACCAAGCTCGGAGAGTAACCAAGGACCCCACAGTTCTTCTCCTCCTCACCCCACTCCTCCTCCTCTTCCTCTTCCCTCTCTTCCTCTTCCTCTTCCTCTTTCTCCTCCTCCTCCTCCTCCTCCTCCTCCTCCTCAACCCACTCCATTCTAGCCCTGATGCTATTACCTAGTTGGGTAATAAAACATCTGCACAAAAAACAAGCAGGCTCAGAGAGCAGCGAGGACCCCACAGCTCTCCTCCTCTTCTCTCCTCCTCCCTCCTCCCTGCACACCCCACTCCTGGGGGTCCTTGGTGCTCTCAGAGGTTGACAATTTCTTGCAGATGTTTTATTACAAACCCCACCACCCTACCGCCACTGATGGTGTTACGTAGATGGGTAATGAAATACCTGCAAGAGAAAAAATCTACCACATTCAGAGAGAATCAGGGACTCAACAATCTCTCCTCTCCCTCCTCTCCCTGCAAACCTCCCTCCCTTCTACTGATGATGTTCCCCTAGTTGGGTCATGAAATGTCTAGACGGAGCACCAAGGACTCCCCAGTTCTTCAGCCCTGAGCTACAAATATTCTCCATATGAAGAACCGTTGCTGGAATTGGATATTTCTAGTTTAATGAAAAGAAGGACTAAGGGTGACATGATAGCATCTTCCAATATTTGAGGGGCCTGCCCCAAAGAAGAGGGAGTCAAGCTATTCTCCAAAGCACCAGAAGGCAGGACAAGAAGCAACGGATGGAAAGTAATCAAAGAGAGAGAACTAAGGACAGTGAGGACAATTAACCAGTGGAACTGCTTGCCACTGGAAGTTGTGGGTGCTCCATCCCTGGAGGGCTTTCAGAAGAGACTGGACAGCCACTTGTCTGAAACCGTAGAGGGTCTCCTGTTTGAGCAGGGGGCTGGACTAGAAGACCTCCGAGGTCCCCTCCAGGCTCATGGGTCACTTTTTTTGGGGGGGCGCTGTTGTGACTTCTCACCGTTGCTGCTGCACAAATGGTCCAGGAGTGCCTGTATTAAGGGATTGGGGTCGCCTGGAGTTCTTGGGATTTGCAGAGGCTGTTTCCACACGACAAATTTCGTGAGCAGCTTCTGTGAGGACGAAGCTTGAAGAAATCCTACGAAGGAGTGCAAATAAATCTCATTTAATGGAATAAGAGAAGAGTTGGAAGGGACCTCGGAGGTCTTCTCGTCCAACCCCCTGCTCCGTCCCATTTCAGGCAAATGGTGGTCCAATCTCTTCTTCAAAAACCTCCAGGGATGGAAGCACCCAGAACTTCTGGTGGCCAGCAGTTCCACGGGTTAATTGTCCTCATCGTCAAGAAATTCCTCCTCAGGTTCCGGGTTGCTTCTCCTCTAGATTAGTTTCCATCCGTTGCTTCTTGTCCTGCCTTCGGGGGCTTTGGAGAATGGCTTGACTCCCTCTTCTCCAACCCCACTCTGATAGGGGACCCATCAACAGAATAACAGTTGGAAGGGGCCTTGGAGGTCTTCTAGTCCACCCCCCTCATCAGGTAGAAAAGCCTATTGCATTTTTTTTTTAATTTGATTGATATACCGCCCTTCTCCGGAGACTCAGGGCGGCTTACAGTGCGTTAAGCAATAGCCTTCATGCTTTTGTATATATTTATACAAAGTCAGCTTATTGCCCCCACAAACTGGGTCCTCAATTGACCTACCTTAGAAAGGATGGAAGGCTGAGTCAACCTTGGGCCTGGCTAGGATTGAACTCGCAGAAATTGCAGGCAGCTGGATGTTAATTGCTGCCTTTAGTAGGAGGCATTAGCCCCCCTACGCTACTCAGGCTCTACACTACTCAGGCACAATTTCAGACCAAATTGTGCAAAATTTGTGTGCAAAAAAAAAAAGAAAATAGGTGAGGAACATTTTTCCCCTCTCTCCCCCCCCCCCCCCCCAGGCCCCGATCCGTTGCCAACCCCCCCCCCCCAATTTATTAACAGACGGAAAGCAGCATAAAACAAAGCAAAGAGAAATATTTGTTCCTGATTTGCGCAATCTGTGCTGATTTGTAAATTCTGCCTTTAAAAATATCATTCATGTTTACTCCATTACTTTTCTCAATTTTTTTCCCCTCCACTTTTTGTCCTTAGTTTTTAGGACACCTGACCTGGGTGAACACATCCCTCAATCCTTCCAGCCGGGATGAAGTATTGCAGCTTTTGGATACCGCCAGGGTAAGTGAGCTTCAACGCGCTTTCACAGGTCTCAATTCACCATACAGGTAGTCCTCGACTTATAACCATTCGTTTAATGACCGTTCGAAGTTAGTGTTGTGGCCCCGTCCTCTGAGCCTATCCCATTGGAGGAAGGAAGTTCTGAGCATGAGGAAGAGGAGCCAGCCAGATCTCCCAGCCCCCCCCCCCTCTGGCACCGTCTCAGGTGCCAGCTGAAAGAGAGCCAAGTAGTGGGGAAACAGGTGTCTCAGATGAGAGTGAGGGAGAGACGTCATTCCTGGACGCACGTCAACGAAGGCGAGATAAGCGCTTGCAGCAGCTGAGGGAGGCGTGCGAGGGAATAGACCCGAGTCACTGGACTTGAGTCACAGGACCAATGAGTCACTGGACCACACCCAGAGACTATATAAGACAGGAGGGTGGTTCATGATCGCTGTCGCTGTGACGAACAAAACGCAATCTAGTAGTCTTTGGAGCTAAAAGAACGGATTTTGGCAAAGCTACGTAGGTGATTTTCTTTTTGTGAACTATTAAAGCCCTTGGCAGACGGTTGTGCATATCGCTGCCAAGTTTGAGATAAGAACTGTGGAGTGTGCCAAGTGCTTCTTAACCCTCGACTGGCTGTGTTTTGTGGGTCTCTGTAGGGGGGGACAGATCAGTTACCCACCGCCCTGAAAAAAGTGACTGAGGACCGTTCTTCACCCTTCTGGCCGTCGCACATCCCCAAGGTCGCCGAAGAGACCTTCGGACAAGCAAAGTACATGGGGGAGCCAGATTCACTTAATGACTGTGGCAAGAAAGGTGGTAAAGTGGGGCGAAACTCACTTCATAAATGTCTCACTTAACAATGGAAATGTTGTGGTCGTAAGTCGAGGACTGCCTCTAATGTTCTTGGAATGATTTTGTTTTTTGTTTTGAGAACTTAATGAATTTTATGGGGCAATTTTGCCTCATAAGAGACTCTGGGACTTTTGAGATTTCCGGTTTGACGTCACGGCGAGACAGTCGGGGAATTAGCGGGCTCCGATGAGCTCCGTGAAAACCCTGGCTGACGAACCGCTGCCGATGGGTCTTCAGACCAGAACCGTCCTGCAGGGACGGGGAAGAAAGAGATGCGCCTTGGACGACCAAGAGGAACATGCAAGTTCCTCGAAGGTCAGAGGGAACTCTCTGTGAATCGGCAGCGGGGGATGGCAGCCATGGCGGCTGCCACGAAGCTGGGACAACCGGACTAAGTATAGAGCTGGAGAGAGGAGAAGAACGGAACAGAGTTTTTTTGAAGGCAGGTGAGTGACAGCCAACCCAGGCTTGAAATGACAAGGGAAACATCTTACAATTATAAGACCCCTAATGAGGTAATAGCGGCTAAGGAGCATGGGGGCAAAGAAGATTTTGAAATGTAACTTTAAAGAGATAAAAACCCAATTGAAAATTGATTTCTGAACAAACTATTTGGAAACTTTAAACAATTAGATATGGTCAAAGGATTGGAAAGAAATAAAGAGATCCTCTTTTTTTTTCCTTTCTTTTTTAAATTGCAAAAAAAACAAGAGACTCTGGGACTTTTGTGGAGTTTATTTATTTATTTATTTATTTATTAAACTTCTATACCGCCCTTCTCCTTCGGACTCAGGGCGGTGAACAGCCAATTTAAAACCAATACAATACAATAAGTTAAAATGTACTAAAATCAATATAAATTTAGGCTGAAAATATACCGAATAAAAAACTCTAAAACTCTAAAAAATTTAAAAATAATTAAAATATTTAAAAATAGGAGGGATCAGGCAAGTCCGGCAAGTTGGAAGAGATGAGTCTTCAAAGCCCGACGAAAGGTCCGGAGGTCAGCGATAGTTCTCAGATCTGGAGGGAGATCGTTCCAGAGGGTGGGGGCTACCACAGAGAATGCTCTCCCCCTGGGGGTCGCCAGCCGGCACTGTCTGGCTGACGGCACCCTGAGGAGGCCCTCTCTGTGGGAGCGAACCGGCCGGTGGGAGGCAATAGGTGGCAGAAGGCGGTCCCGTAAGTACCCTGGTCCTAAGCCATGGAGCGCTTTAAAGGTGATTACCAACACCTTGAAACGCACCCGGAAAATCAACCGGCAACCAATGCAGCTCACGCAGGAGAGGTGTCACATGGGAGCGCCCTGTCGCTCCCATAATCCCCCGCGCGGCTGCATTCTGTACCAGCTGAAGCCTCCGGATGCATCCCAAGGGGGAGCCCCATGTAGAGAGCATTACAGTAGTCCAAGCGAGACGTGACGAGCGCCTGAGTGACTGTGCGT
>CM075960.1:5241754-5291754 GCA_038048745.1 Coluber constrictor foxii
AAAGCAGGTGGGTGGGAAAGAGGCGCTCGCATGAAAAATCGGAATTCTGGAGTTCATCCTGAGTGTCAGGTCCTGCCCCACCAGCCTTCTCCAGGAAGCAGAACTCTTGAAACCAAAACCATTTCCAAAGGAAACTTTCCTTGGAAGGTTGAGATAGCAAGAGGATGTAGGCAGGAACTAACTTTTCCCGCTCAAAACGTCAGATTAAACCATTGCAGACAGAGCCCCCGCCCCATCCCAAGCCCAACCCGGGGTGTGTCATGGTAAGGTGACCAACTTTTTTACACAAATAAATTGAAGAAAAATGCGTGCGTGTGTGCCATGTCGTGTTTCAGTAAGAAGTAAACAAAGGCATTTGCGCGTGGCGCACTCTCTTGAAACAATTCTCCTGTGCGGAGCACATGCGTCTCATAATCGCGTCTCGCCGCACTGTACCGAGCGTTACCTAACTAGGGAACACCATCAGTGCGAGAAGGGAATGAGTTTTGTGGAGAGGAGGAGGAAGAGGAGGACTTGGTGCTGTCTGAGCTTGAAGACATTTCATTACCCAACTAGAGAACATCATCAGTCCTAGAAAGGAGGAGGAGGAAGAGAAGGACGACTATGGGATCCTTGGTGCTCTCTGAGCTGGCTTGTTTTGTTGAGGACATTTCATTACCTAACTAGGGAACACCATCCGTGCGAGAAGGGAATGAGTTTTGCGGAGAGGAGGGCGGGAGGGGGGAGGAGGAGGATTGTGGGGGTCCTTCCTGCTTCTTTCCTTGCAGAGGTTTCATGACCCAAACTATAAATTCTTGGTCATTCTTTTCTTCCCTTTCTCCCTGTGCCAGGCCTGGGCGTTGACCCGGTCCCCGCAGGTGGCACGTTGGATCTTTATCCCGGAATCCTGCAACCGGACAAGAAATATCCCGCAGCAGCCGCTGCTGAGAAGAGACCCGCGGACTCCCGGCAGTTGGGCTGCCCCATGGAACGGCGCCATACCATCTGCAGCCTGGACTGGAGGATGTCTCGAGGGGGCTCCGAGGGACGTCCGAGCGGCGGAGGGAGCCTGGAGCGCAAGCAGGCCACGGGAAGCTGGGAGAAGAGGCAACGGACCAGCAGTGGCACCGGTAGAGCCTTTGGCAGCTGGGACCCCCGGCATGCCCACAGCGGCAGCTGGGAGCGCAGGCACGGCAGCCAAGCCGGGGGCAGCTGGGAGCGCGGGAAAACCTACGGCAGCTGGGAACACCGGCACACGGGCAGCAATCCCTTGGACCCCAAGGAACCCTGCCCGGATGCCTACTGCAACCTGGTCATCTTGGCCGTGGCCAACCGAGTGAGTGTGCCAGCCCTGCGGCAAGAGGGGCGCTAGAGGTCATCCAGACGGTTCCCCCATGCATGGAGCGGGGGTGGGGAGCGGGGCCAAATTTTGGTTTGCTTTCAGTTTGGAAACAAAGGGCACACCTTAAAACATTGTTCCCTGAACTCAACCATTTTAAGATGGGGGAGACTTCAAAGTCTCAGAATTCCCCAAGCCAGACATGCAGGAGGCTGTGAGTTCTAATCCTGCCTTAGGCACAAAAGCCGGGTGGGTCGCTTTGGGCCAATCACCAGGAGATGGTGAGTTCTAGTCCCGCCTTCAGCATGAAAGCCAGCTAGGTGACTTTGGGATTCACCAGGAGACAGTGAGTTCTAGTCCTGCCTCAGGCAGGAAAGCCAACTGGGTGACTTTGGCCCAATCACTAGGAGATGGTGAGTTCTAGTCCCGCCTTAGGCAGGTGAATTTGGGCCAATGACCAGGAGACGGTGAGTTCTAGTCCCGCCTTAGGCATTTAAGCCAGCTGAGTGAGTTTGAGCCAATCACCAGGAGACGGTGAGTTCTAGTCCCGCCTCAGGCAGGAAAGCCAACCAGGTGACTTTGGGCCAATCACCAGGAGACGGTGAGTTCTAGTCCCGCCTTAGGCATTTAAGCCAGCTGAGTGAGTTTGAGCCAATCACCAGGAGATGGTGAGTTCTAGTCCCGCCTTAGGCAGGAAAGCCAGGTGGGTGACTTTAGGCCAGTCCCTTTCTCTCAACCCAACCCACCTCGCAAGGTTGTTGTGAGGAAAATAAGAAGAAGAATTCGTATTGAATATGTTCACCACCTTGAATTCTTGGTAAAAATAATAAAGGCAGGGTACAAATAAATACAACAATAATCACAACTGTTTCCCTCCCTGCTCGTCATTCAGGATACCGCCGAGGAGTCATGTGCTCTGATCTGCCAGGTTTTCCAGATCATTTACGGCGACCAAACCATTGAGTGTGTGGATCGGGCCGGCTACCATTACACATCCACCCCGAAACGTCCTTGGCTGTCCAGCCGGAGTGAGTAGAAATGTCCGGAAATGGCCACAAATGCGAGCTGGGTTGTCAAAGTGCCAAAATGGGATCACACAGCTGTGGTTTCGTGTGCCTGTCAGAACTTTGAAACTGTGTCATAAATGCATTTTTGGGGGGGGGGAGTTTCCAACCTGTCATAACTTTGAACGGTTGCTAAGCGAGGATTATCTGTACAGGAGACGACAGATCCGGACTGAAGTTGAAAAATCAAAAATCCTGATCTTTCCCGCCCAACCTCATCACCTTGTGGTCTCCTTTCCCAGGTGAGAGCTGTCGGACCGATGGGACGTACGGTTATGACGCCGACTTCAGCTGCTGCAGCTCCTTGTAAGTCCCCGCTCTCGTGACGGCTGACGTCCAGCTGGGCCGTGGCTCTTTCTTCTTCTTTCTCTTTTTCTTTTTCTTCGCCTCCAAAACTAAATCTCCTAGTGGGGATTCTGTTAAAGAGAGGGGTGGATTCAATGGTGGGATTCAGCCAGTTCGCACCTATTCGGGAGAACCGGTTGTTAACTTTCTAAGCAGTTGAGAGAATCGGTTGTTGGAAGAAATCTTATTTTGTTTTTTTTCCACTTTATGGGACTAATCCTGTAAGGAAGGCAGGAAGGAAACATTCTGGTGTTAGTTCTAGCCTGCTTACAGAAACTGCCTCTCTGGTTAACCCTTATTACATTGTAACAGCTAAGGCGAAGCGCCCATCGACGTGAGTAACGTTGAGTTGGCCATGCCCACATAGTCACATGACCACCGAGCCACGCCTACCCAGCTGATCATTAGGGCAGAAAACCAGTTGTTAAATTATTTGAATCCTATCACTGGGAGGATTCCCTTTCCAGTCCCACTGGGACCCAGAACAGAAGGAGACAACTTGGCATGGCCAACTCTCCGTGGGACGATGGAGTATTTAAAATAACTTTAAAAATATTTTGATTTTTGTCGTTCGCATTTCATTTTGTCTCTCCTTCGCCATCCAATCAGAATAGAGTTGGAGGTCTTCTAATCTAACCCCGTATATCAATGATGGCTAACCTTTTTGCCATCGCGTGCCAGGAGGCGGGGACCTGGCGGGGTTGTGTGTGCCCACGTGCCCACACCCATAATTCTATGCGCTCCGACCCCATGCATGCGTGTACGACACAGACACACGCCGCTCCCCCTTGCTCCTGGCACCTGATGGCCCGGTAAACGCATTTTTCTCTCTCACTTGTCTCCAGAGCCCTTCTAGGAGTCTGGGGAGGGCAAAAAACGGCCTCCCCACCCCAGAGGCCCTCCGGAGGCCAGAAATGTCCCATTTGCCAACTTCCTGGAAGGCCCGTTTTTTGCTGTCCCCAGCCTCCAGAGCCTCTCTAGGAGTCTGGGGTGGGGTGGGGCCAAAAACGGCCTTCTCCAATCCCCCTGGAGGCCCTCCGGAGGCCGAAAATGGCCCGTTTGCCAACTTCCTAAAGAGGCTCTGGAGGCTGGGGACAGCAAAAAACGGGCCTTCCCCACCATCCCCTGAGGTCCTCCGGAGGCAGGGAACAGCCTGTTTTGTGCCAGAGCTGAGCTCACGTGCCCACTGATATGGCTGTGGCACGCGTGCCGTTGGTTCACCATTATGGCCCTATCTGGTTTCACACAAGAGGCTGTCCAGTCTCTTCTTTAAAAACTCCAGTGATGGAGCACTCACAACTTCTGGTGGCAAGTAGTTCCACTGATTGATTGATCTGGGATTTCAGAATAACAAGAGTTGGGAGGGACCTTGGAGGTCTTCTAGTCCAACCCCCTGCCCAGGCAGGAAACCCTACAACACTTCAGACCAAGGGTTATCCAACATCTTCTTAAAAGACTTTTCCACTATCCTGGTCCAATCTTTTCTTTAAAAAGTGAGGGAGCACCACCCACAATTCTGGAGGCATTGATCATGAAAGATAGAATAATAGTGTTGGAAGGGACCTCGGAGGTCTTCTAGTCCAGCCCCCTCCTCAGGCAGGAGATCCTATACCCTATACATCTTTGTGGGCACATGCGCCATCGCCAGCTGGTTCCCGGCACGCATGCGATCTTCCGTCGTGCCAGGAACCCAAAAACCAGCTGGCCAGAGCGCAAGTGTGTGCCAGGCATTTGGTTTCTGGCACATACACACCAGTGGTGGGTTGCCCTCGGTTCGAACTGGTTCATCCATGATCTGTGCAGTGAAGAAGCTTCTTGCAAACCTGTAGTAAAGATTAAGTAGATGCGCATGTGCCGGTTAGGTATCAGTTTGGGCACTCGGTACTGAAAAGGTTTGCAGTCACTGCCCTATACCATTCCAGACAGGTGGCTGTTTTGTCTCTTCTTAAAAGCCTCCAGTGATGGAGCAGTCACACCTTCTGGTGGCAAGTAGTTCCACTGGTCGATTTGTTCTCACTGTTAGGAAGTTGGTCCTTAGTTCTAGGTTGCTTCTCTCCTTGATGAGTTTCCCTCCGTGGTTTCTTGTCTTGCCTTCAGGGGCTTTGGAGAAGAGGGGGGACACCCCTCTCCTCTTTGGGGCAGCCCCTTAAATCCTTTCTCATCGTGTTCCACTATTTTTTTGATATTTTAAATCCTTTCTTATCTATTCCACTATTTCTTCGATATTTTGAGTCTTGTCCTGTGGCGATTTGCCCCATGGTGAGTTCTCCTAAACACACATGCGTGTGTGTGTGTGTGTGTGTGTGTGTGTCTGCGCGCGCGCGCACACACACACACACACACACACACACACACACACACACACACAGAGTTGTCTGAGCAGCAGGATTTGTCCTTCCATCCAGCCTGCCTCTGGCTGGCATCTGGAAACGATGGGAAGTGTTTAGCCCAGAGGTCTTCAAACTTGGCGGCTTTAAGACTTGTGGACTTCAACTCCCAGAATTCTCCAGCCAGCATAGCTGGCTGGAGAATTCTGGGAGTTGAAGTCCACAAGTCTTAAAGCCGCCAAGTTTGAAGACCTCTGGTTTAGCCCATCACCACTAGAGGGCACCAGATCCTGGGAAACGGTTTTAGCCCCGCCTCCTCTGCCTACCGGAGAATATTTTTTTTCCTAGCAAATTCGGACCAACTTCTCTTTTATTTCATATTTTATGATACTGTTTTACTTTATTAAATTTTTTATTAGAGGTCGGCGTCCGCAACCGGCGACCACAATTCAGCCCCAAAATTTCTGTTGCTAACCGAGACAGTGAGAGGGTGTTTTTTTTTTTTTTTGCCCCATCTGACATCCTTCCTCGCCAACCCGATGAAGCGAATTGCCCGCAGGTGTTAAATTAGGACCACGTCGTTAAGTGAATCCAGCTTCTCTGTTGGCTTGGCTTGACAGGAGGTCGCCAAAGGGGATCACGCGACTTTGCTAAACATGATTCCGTTGTCAAGCGCCCAAATTTTGATCACGTGACCCCGGGGATGCTGCGACGGTCATCAGGGTGAAAAACGGTCCTAAGTGACTTTTTTCAGTGCCGTTGAAACATTGAACAGTCAGTAAATGAACTGTTGTAAGTCGAGGACTATCATATCTTTTTTTATTAATTTATTTACTATTTTATCAATTAATGTATTCTTTTATTTTACCATATGTATTATTATCATATATATCATATCATATTACGGTATATTATGATATGATATGATAAGATATTTATATGCCTCCCAATCTATAAGATGAATTTCCTCTCACAGCTGTCTTTTTCTTTCTTTCTTTCTTTCTTTTCTTTCTTTCTTTCTTCCTTTGTTTTTCCTTCTTTCCTTCCTTTTTCTTTCTTTCTTTCCTTCCTTCCTCCTTCCTTCCTTCCCTTTCCTTCCTTCTTTTCTTTCTTCCTTCTTTCTTTCCTTACTTTCTTTCTTCTTTCTTTCTTTCTTCCTTTCTTTTTCTTCCTTCCTTCCTTTTCCATCTTCTTTCTTTCTTTCTTTCTTTCTTTCTTTCTTTCTTTCTTTCTTTTTCTTCCCTCCTTTCCTTCTTTCTTTCTTTCTTCCTTCCTTTTTCTTTCTTTCTTTCTTTCCTTCCTTCCTTCCTTCCTTTTCTTTCCTTTCTTTCTTTCTTTCTTTCTTCTTTCTTTCTTCCTTTCTTTTTCTTCCTTTCTTCCTTTCCTTCTTTCTTCCTTCCTTCCTTCCTTTTTCTTTCCTTCCTTCCTTCCTTTCCTCCCTTCCTTCCTTCCTCTTCCTTCTTCCTTCCTTCTTTCCTTTCTTTCTTTCTTCTTTTCTTTTTCTTCCCTCCTTTCCTCCTTCCTTCCTTCCTTCCTTCCTTCCTTCTTTCCCTCCTTTCCTTCTTTCTTTCTTTCTTTCTTTCTTTCTTTCTTTCTTTCTTTCTTTCTTTCTTTCTTTCTTTCTTCTTTCTTTCTTCTCACAGCGATGGCTCCCACGAGACCTTTGAGGCCTACTGCAGTGACTCTTCCTCCCCTCTGCTTCACCAGTCGCATCACAGCCTGGCCACCGCCTGCAGCGGGAGTGACCAGAGCAACAGCAGCTTGGAGCAACTCCAGGACTACATGATGACGGAAAGTCGGGGTTCAGCATGGGGGGGGCACACAGGAGGACTATGGGGAGCTCAGGTCCATGATGAACCTCGTGGCAGGATTCGCATCCTTTATCCGAGGGCAACCTGTCCTGGGTGTTGCACTCAAAGCAACGGTCCCAGGCTGGCGGTCAGGAGTCCTTGATAAAATCCTGCAGAATTCTCCCAAAATTGCCACTGAAATGGACTAAGCTTAGGGAACTGGGTTTAAAATTACAGGCAGTCCACAGTGGAGCGAAACATTTGTTAAGTGAGCACATTTTACCACCTTTCTTGCCACCGTTACTAAGTGAATCACTGCAGTTGTTAAGTTAGTCACGCGGTTGTTAAGTGAATCCGGCTTTGCTTGTCAGAAGGTCGCAAAAAGGGGCCCGGGGAAAATCGACTGTCGTAAATATGAGTCAGTTGCCAAGCATTTGAGTTTCGATCACGTGACCGTGGGGATGGTCATAAGTGTGAAAACCAGTCATAAGTCCCTTTTTTCAGTGCCGTTGTAAACTTCTAGGAGGTGCTAAACAACCAGTTGTAAGTTAAGGACTAAAGGTAAAAAAAAATAGAAATAGGAAAACAGTCATAAATGTAAGAACAATTCAAATGACAAGAATTGAAAATACAAATTCATTGACATGTTTTTCTATAAAGCCGGTGTCTCCAACTTTGGCCACTTTTAAGACTTGTGGACTTCAACTCCCAGAATCCCCCAGCCAGCTGGGGGATTCTGGGAGTTGAAGTCCACAAGTCTTAAAGTGGCCATGTTTGGAGACACCTGCTGCCTGGGGAATTCTGGGAGTTGAAGTCCAGAAATCTTAAAGTTGCTTTAAGTTTGGAGACCCCTGCTATAAAGCCACTGAAGATACAAGGAAGAGGTGGGAGAAGGCCGAGGGGGTCCGGGAAGGCTTTCCCTCCCTATAACAATCCTCTTGATTTGCCCCACAGTTACGAAGCAAGTTGACCCCCCAGGAGATCCAAGGATTCGCCCTCCTGCTCCGTGAATACCGGATGGGCATGGCGGTGGATAGATACTGCACCGGACTCCTAAATCTCTATGGGGAAAAGCGAAAATTTCTCCTTTTGGGTAAATCCATCTATTTCTGGAAGCGGGAAAATCATTTGATTTGCAGGAGATTCAAGATGGCGATCACATGCAATCGAAGTCCCACCGGGGTGGGATTTTGGTCACGTGATGGACGCCATCTTGACTTTTCTGACCCCCTTTCCCTCGGGGCTCTAATTCCCTCTTGTCTTGCTCCTGATTTCATCCGGGTGGCTGTGAAATCCGATCGTCTGCATTTAAAACTCGCTAGTCATCCTGGCAAGTTTACAAATTTGGAAATCGTGACTGCGAAGGATTAAATAAAAGAAGCAAAATGATGTTTTTAATCGTAAATAATAAGTCGGGGCAATATCTCTGCCAGGCAGAATTGTGTCAAATGAAACAGCAGCATTTAAGATCCAGCTGCTGCAATTACTTGCGAGTTCAATCCCAGGCAGGCTCAAGGTCGACTCAGCCTTCCATCCTTTATAAGGTGGGTAAATTGAGGACCCAGTTTGTTGGGGGAAATAAGCTGACTTTGTATAAATATAAATATACAAAAGGATGAAGGCTATTGCTTAACGCATTGTAAGCCGCCCTGAGTCTCCGGAGAAGGGCGGCATATAAATCAAATTTTAAAAAAAACAAAAAAAAATGTCCATTTCCGATAACGACAATTTAAACCATGTCAGTTCAAATCATACCAGTTTGAATACAGATAGTCCTCAAGTTACGACCACAACTGAGTCCAACGTTTCTGTCTCTAAGTGAGAAATTCGTTAAGTAAGTTTTGCCCCATTTTTCTCGCCTCTGTTGTTAAGTGAATCACTGCAGCTGATAAGTTAGTCACCCGGTTGTTGAGTGAATCTGGTGTCCCCTTTGACTTTGCTGGTCAGAAGGTCGCAAAACGGAATCATGGTGACACCCCCACCCCCAGGGACACTGCAACCGTCGTAAATATGAGTCAGTTTTTTTTTTAAATTAGATTTATATGCCGCCCTTCTCCAGAGACTCAGGGCGGCTTACAATGCGTGAAGCAATAGCCTTCATACTTTTGTATATTTTTATACAAAGTCAGCTTATTGCCCCCACAAACTGGGTCCTCATTTTACCTACCTTAGAAAGGATGGAAGGCTGAGTCAACCTCAAGCCTGGTGAGATTTGAACTTGCAATAATTGCAGACATCTGGATGTTAATAACAGGCTATTCAGCCGGTTATTCAGTTGATAAGCGTCTGACTTTTAATCATGTGACTGTCGGGATGCTGCAACTGTCATAAGTGTGAAACATAGTCGTAAGTCCCTTTTTTTCGGTTCCATTGTAACTTTGAACCCGCGGTGAAATCCAAATTTTTTTTACTCCCGGTTCTGTGGGTGTGGTTTGGTGGGCGTGGCTTGGTGGGCGTGGCAGGGAAAGGATACTGCAAAATCCCCATTCCCTCCCCACTCTGGCACCAACCAGAAGTGGTACTTGTCAGTTCTCTGAACAACTCAAAGTTTCCACTACCGGTTCTCCAGAACCTGTCAGAACCTGCTGGATTTCACCCCTGCTTTGATTGGTCACTAAATGAACCGTTTTAAGTGGAGGACTAGCTGTAATATCAATTTGAATAAATGCCCATTCCAATAATGTCAATTGTGCCAGTTCGAATAATGTGGATTTCAAACAATGCCAATTCAAATTCTGGAAATTCTTCGTTTTCATCCCATTTAAGTTTGTGTGAATATGTTGGAGTTGTGTCACTCCAACCTGTTTCTTTTAGTTTTTTTAAAGCTTTTTTAAAGTAGGAAACCAGAAAATGGAAGAATTTGCTAACCATTTTGAGGCGTTGTATAATTCACTCTCTCTGATAAGCGCATCCATGTATTTATTTATTTGGGGTGAAGGTTTCACAGTTGGGGGGAAAAAAATTCTTAGCAGGATTTCACAACTGCTGTGAGTCTTGTTTTAACGGTCCGTTTAAATGGCCTTTAGAGAATTCACTTTTTTGCTGGATTTGCGCTGAGAAATTTAAAAAGCATCTTTCCTTCTGTCTTTCCGTGGGATTTCAAAACCTTTACGTTTATTTAATCTTTAATTTAATCTTTCCGTGGGATTTTAAAATGTGGCTTGCAAAAAAGAATGCATCGCTTTTGACACATCCACTAATTAAAGATGGTTTGTTTTCCATTTTAGTCAAATTCTTTGGGTTATTCAAAAAAAAAGAAAAGAAGTTGTGAACACATTAATGTATTTAAGCAAATATTTTCCTGGGTAGAATGTAGGTTTTGAAGGGTGTTGTTTTTCTTTAAGATGGCTGATAATGTTTAACCCAATTATGCATCTCTTTAGTTTTTTGCTAGTGGGGAATTCAGGGCATCTGATATTTTGGAAGCAAATGTACTTTTATTACTTAAGTAACGATAAAAATTAAGAGGCCCAGATTGGCAGAGTACAGTGTTTCTCAATCTTGGCCGCCAAGATGTGCCACCAAGAGGAGGAGGAAGAGAAGGAGAAGGGAGGAAGAGGAGGAGAAGGAGAAGGGAGGAAGAGGAAGAGGAGGAGAAGGGAGGAAGAGGAGGAGAAGGGAGGAAGAGGAAAAGGGAGGAAGAGGAGAGGGGAAGAGGGGAGGAAGAGAAAGAGGAGAGGGGAAGAAGAGAAAGAGGAGAAGTGAGGAAGAGCAGGGGAGGGGAGGAAGAGGAGAGGGGAGGAAGAGGAGAAGGGAGGAAGAGGAAGAGGAAGAGGAGAGGGGAAGAAGAAGAAGAGGAGAAGGGAGGAAGAGCAGGGGAAGCGAGGAAGAGGAGGGGGAGGAAGAGGAAGAGGAGAGGGGAAGAAAAAGAAGAGGAGAAGTGAGGAAGAGGAGGGGAAGGGGGAGAGGAGAGGGGAGGAAAAGGAAGGGAAGGGAAGAGGGAAAGAAGAGGAAGAGGAGAAGGGAGGAAGAAGAAGAGGAAGAGGAGGAGGAGCTCTGATATTATTATGTAGTTGGGGAATACCACCTCCTCCTTCTCCTCCACAAACCCCGCTCCCTTCTAGCCCTGATGATGTTATCTAGAAGGGTCGTGAAACGTCTGAAGAAAACCTCCACTCAGCTCAGAGTGACGCAGAAAAATAAAGAGATGAATTTCGAAATCAGAAAAAGCTTTATTTTGGCCCAAAGGTTCAGATAGCTTAATATAAATTCTAACATCTGAATGAAAGTCCTTCTTTAAGACACGTATCTTTATAGTAACAAAAACAGGAAGTATCTTAGATCTGCCTCTTTAGCTAGCCCCCCTCCCGTATTGCTTTAGGCAGGAAGCTCCTTGTAGGTTAGTTCTGCATTTTGACATAAATACCTCTGCGGTTTGACTTCTTGGACTCTCCAACTGTAGAAAGTGTGTTAATTCTGCAGTTTAACTTTTTCAAACCCGGCATTTGTTTTCTTATATTTACTAGTTAAAGGGGTCCTTCAGAGATCCTCTAGGCTGACCCCGTATTATTTCACTCTTATATCCAATTTCATTTTACCTTCTACCTTAAGAGAGTACCAAGAGCCCCCTTTATCCTCTCTCTGCAGGAATGCGGCCCTTCATCCCTGACCAGGACATCGGCTACTTTGAGAGCTTCCTGGAGAGCATCGGCATCCGGGAAGGGGGCATTTTGACCGACAGCTTTGGCCGCATCAAGAAGAGCATGAGCAGCACCTCAGCTTCGGCCGTGAGGAGCTACGACAGCTGGTCCCTGCATTCCGAGTCGGAGTCCTTCAATCGACGGATCGCCAACATCACCCATGACATCGAAGCGCTGGCGGGGGACGAGGAGGAGGAAGAGGCTGACCATGGGAGTGATGAAGACAATTATCTCTAAAGGGGCGAATTGTTTGGCCAGGAGGGAAGCAAGCCCTCTCCCCTTTGATTATTGGCATCCATTGGCCATCCAGGCTTTAAGAGAGGGATAGACTTCAACTCCCAGAATGCCCAAGCCAGATGCTTTAAAATGTCCCAGAATTCCTCAGCCAGTAATCCTTTATGTTGGGTGGACTTCCACTCCCAGAATTCCCCGGCCAGCAGGCTTTAAGATGGGGGACTTCCACTCCCAGATTTCCTCAGCTGGCATGCTTTGGGGGGAGGGGAGGAACTTCAACTCCCAGAATTCCTCAGCTGGCATGCTTTAAGGGGGGGGTGTCTTCAACTCCCAGAATTCCTCAGCTGGCATGCTTTAAGGGGGGAGGGACTTCAACTCCCAGAATTCCTCAGCTGGCATGCTTTAAGTGGGGGGAGGGACTTCCACTCCCAGAATTCCTCAGCTGGCATGCTTTAAGAGAAGTGGACTTCCACTTCCAGAATTCCTCAGCTGGCATGCTTTAAGGGGGGAGGGACTTCAACTCCCAGAATTCCTCAACTGGCATGCTTTAAGTGGGGGGAGGGACTTCCACTCCCAGAATTCCTCAGCTGGCATGCTTTAAGAGAGGGGGGGGACTTCAACTCTCAGAATTCCTCAGCTGGCATGCTTTAAGGGGGGAGGGACTTCAACTCCCAGAATTCCTCAACTGGCATGCTTTAAGTGGGGGGAGGGACTTCCACTCCCAGAATTCCTCAGCTGGCATGCTTTAAGGGGGGGGTGTCTTCAACTCCCAGAATTCCTCAGCTGGCATGCTTTAAGGGGGAGGGACTTCAACTCCCAGAATTCCTCAGCTGGCATGCTTTAAGTGGGGGGGAGGGACTTCCACTCCCAGAATTCCTCAGCTGGCATGCTTTAAGGGGGGGGAGGGACTTCCACTCCCAGAATTCCTCAGCTGGCATTCTTTAAATGAGGGGACTTCAAATCCCAGAATTCCCCAGCTGGCATGCTTTAATATGGATGGGCTTCCACTCCCAGAATTCCTCAGCCGGCATGCTTTAAGGGGGGTGGAGTCTCAGAATTCTGGGACTTGAAGTCCACCCCTCTTAAAGCAGCCAAGCTTCCATAAGGATTGTTCTCTCATTTTTAATTGCAAAGAGTTTTGATTGCCTTCAAAACTTGGGCCACCTTGTTAGGGCATTTTTTGTGTGTCTTTGAGCCCCTGCCAAGTGTGTGTAACTGCACACATGCAAGCCCGTGTGTGCAGTTGTCTTTCAAGGGCTGGTTCATTGCATCAGGAAGGCGTTGGCTGGAAAACTTGGAAATCCATCAAATTAAATAAATCCTGCAAAGCCATTGCAGACAAAATGGAAACCGAAAGACCGAACACTTGGCACACCTGTGAAATGGGCTGAGGTCCAAGGATGTTTGTGTGAGACACACACATACACACACAAACACAAACACACACTCTCCAACCTTGGCAACTTTAAGCCTGGTGGACTTCAACTCCCAGAATTCCCCAGGAAGACCCTCCGACGGCCATTTTGCCCGGAATTATAGAGATAGTCCAGTTTGTTTAGTGACCGCTTAGCACTCAAAAAAAATGACTCAGGACCATTTTTCACACTTACGACCGTTGCCACATCCCCCTGGTCACGTGATCGAAATTCAGACGCTTGGCAACGGGCTCGTATTTATGACGGTCGCAGCGTCCCTGGGTCATGTGATCAGCTTTTGCGACTTTCTGACAAGCCAAGTCAAATGAGGAAAGCAGATTCACTTAACAACCGTGTGACTCGCTTAACGTCTGCAGTGATTCACTCCACAACCGTTCGGAGGAAGGTCGTAAAAGGGAGCACAACACACTTAACCAATGTTTCACATAGCAACCTAGGTTTTGGGCTCAATTGTGGTCATAAGTCGAGGACCACCTCTGCTTGAGCAGAGGGTTGGACTAGAAGACCTCCGAGGTCCCTTTCCACTTTGTCATTCTGTATCCTGTTCTAAACCACACTAAGTGTATACAGGTAATCCTCGAGTTATGTCCACATTTGAGCCCAAAATTTATGTTTCTAAGTGAAACGTTTGTTAAGTGACCTTCACCTGGTTTACGATCTTTCTTGCTGGGGTTGTTAAGTGAATCACTGCCGTTGTTAAATAGGTAACCCGGTCGTTAAGTGAATCTGGCTTCTGCCACGGACTTTGCTTGTCAGAAGGTCGCAAAAGGGGATCACGTGACCTTGATTCACAGTCGTAAGTGTGAATCAGTTGTCAAGCATCCGAAGGTAAATCATGTGACCCCCCGGGGGGATGCCACAACGGTCATAAGTATGAAAAAGCGGTCATAAGTCCCTTTTTTCAGCGCCTTCAAATGGTCGCTAAGTGAATCATCGTAAGTCGAGGAGTACCTGCAAAGACGCACCAGGTTCTTACAGGCAGTCCTTAACTTACAGCCGTAAATTTAGTGGCTGTTTAAAGTTACAACGGCACTAAAAAAGTGACTTAGGAGCAGTCCTCATACTTATAACGGTTGTAGCATCCCAACAGTCACATGATCAAAATTCGGGCACTTGGCAACCGTATTTATATCCTGGGGTCACGTGACCCTCTCTTGCGACCTTCCCAACCATCTTCCAACAAGCAAAGTCAAGGGGAAGAGCTGGATTCACTTAACGACCTGGGATTCATTTAACGACCGCAGTGATCCGCTTAACAACGGTGGCCAAAAAGAAAAAAAGGATCATAAAATCAGGGGTGCCTCTCTCCCAACCACCGTCCTGCTTAGCGATGGAAGGTCCGGTTCCCAATTGTTGTCGTAAGTCAGGGACTGCCTCTACCGGCTAAAAGTGTTCATTGTTCTCTGGAATTTGCCTTTTATTTTATTTTCCCGTATTTTTCTTTTGTGTGTTGTGCTGCGGTTTTTAAATTTTGTGTGCCTTGCTAGAGCCTGTCAAAGCTTGATGTGGGTGAAGCAAGCCAACTTTTGCATACGGGTCTGACTTATGGGTATCGTAGTCCACCGCAGGTGAAGGAGAGCAGCTGAAGGCAGGAAGCATCTGTCCATCAATCCCACCCTTAGTTCGACTTCTTTTAGTGACCGTTTCAAGTTACAACGGCACTGGAAAAAAATGTCTTATCACCGTGACGGCATCCCGTGGGTCACGTCACGGGATCCAAATTCAGACGCTCGGCAACGGATTCATATTTATGACGGTCGCAGTGCCCCCACAGTCACACGATCCCCTTTTTGCGACCTTCGGACAAGTAAAGTCAATGGGAAAAGCCGGATTCGTTTAACGACGGCATGATTCACTGAACAGCTGCAGTGATTCGCTTAATGACTACGGCAAGAAAAGGTCATGAAGTGGGGCAAGGGGACCGCCTTGCCTGGCAAAGGGAATTTTGGCCTCAGTTGTGTTCATAAGTCAAGGACTCCCTGTGTTGCATGACATACAAGTCCACTGCAGGTGAAGGAGGCCTCTGTCAATCAATTCAACCTTCAAGGCAGGTAGTCCTCGATTTACGGCTGTTCATTTAGTGACCGTTCGAAGTTACGACGGCACGGACAAAAGTGACTTAGGACCGTTTCTCATACTTACGACCGTTGCGGCATCTCCAAGGTCACGTAATTCACGTAATAATTTCAAAATTCAGACGCTTGGCAACGGACTCCTATTTATGACAGTCGCAGCCAGATTCATTTAACAACCGTGTGACTCGCTTAACGTCTGCAATGATTGACTGAACTACTGCAGCGAGAAAGATCGTAAAGTGGGGAAAAACCCACTTAAGATATGTTTCAGTTAGCAACCTATGTTATGGGCTCAATTGTGGTCGTAAGTCGAAGACTATCTGTATAGGATCTCCTAATCAAGCAGAGGGTTGGACTAGAAGACCTCTGAGGTCCCCTTTCCACTCTTGTGATTCTGTATTCTAGTCTAAATCCCACTCTTGGGAAAATGTATACGGATAAGCCTCGAGTTACGACCACAATTGAGCCCAAGATTTATGCTGCTAAGTGAAACATTTGTTAAACGAGCTCGTCCCGTTTTACGACCTTTCTTGCTGCAGTTGTTAAGCGAATCACGGCAGTTGCTAAATTAGTAAGACAGTCGTTAAGTGAATCTGGCTTCGCCCATGGAGGTCGCAAAAGCGGATCAGGTAGCCCTCCTGTGGCAAGAAAGGTCGTATAATGGGGCAAGAAACTCACTTAACAACTGTCTCGCGTAGCAACGGAAATTTAAGGCTCGATTGTGGTTGTAAGGCGAGGACCATCTGTATGATCCTCTTGGTGTATTACAATTGGATAGGGGTGTCCTCGGGAAGAGTCAAAAAAGTCAAGATGGTGGCTGCGGAAAGTTACAACGGAAAAGACGTCTCATGACCCTGCCTTGTAATTACAACAGTGGCACTGCCCCTGCAACTATGCCATTGGGCTTGGCACCTGGCTCGCATTTCTGACGATCACCGCCGCCTTCGGTCGTACAATCTTTGATTTTCCCAAGCAAAGTTCATGGGGGAAGATGGACTCGCTTAATGTCTCTGTGACTGGCTTAACAACCGCAATAAAGCTGGGGTTACAATGGGATCCAGTTGTGGCGATGACTCGTTTAACAACCAACTCTCTCAGTGAACAAAATTCTGGTCCCGGGTGAGACAATCTTGTCTGTGTGACGTTGGTTATGTGAAAGGAGTAGGACCAGGGGTGAAATCCAGCAGGTTCTGACAGCTTCTGACGAACTGGTAGCGGAAATTTTGAGCAGTTTGGAGAACCAGCAAATGCCACCTCTGGCTGGCCCCAGAGTGGGGAGGGAATGGAGATTTTGCAGTATCCTTCCCCCAGGAGTGGGGAGGGAATGGGGATTTTGTAGTATCCTTCCCGCAGGAGTGGGGAGGGAATGGGGATTTTGCAGTATCCTTCCCCTAGAGTGGGGAGGGAATGGGGATTTTGCAGTATCCTTCCAGTACTGGGAAGGGAATGGGGATTTTGCACTATTCTTCCCCCTGGAGTGGGGAGGGAATGGGGATTTTGCAATATCCTTCCCCCTGGAGTGGGAAGGGAATGGGGATTTTGCAGTATCCTTCCCCTAGAGTGGGGAGGGAATGGGGATTTTGCAGTATCCTTCCCCCAGGAGTGGGGAGAGAATGGAGATTTTGCAGTATCCTTCCCCCAGGAGTGGGGAGGGAATGGAGATTTTGCAGTATCCTTCCCCCAGGAGTGGGGAGTGAATGGGGATTTTGCAGTTTTCTTCCCACTGGAGTGGGGAGGGAATGGGGTTTTTGCAGTATCCTTTCCCTGGAGTGGGTTGGGAATGGAGATTTTGCAGTATCCTTCCCCCCAGGAGTAAGGAGGGAATGGAGATTTTGCAGTATCCTTCCCTGCCACGCCCACCAAGCCACACCCAGAGAACCGGTAGTAAAAAAAAATTGGATTTTACCACTGAGTGGGACCATGGAGTATAATCTCCTTGATTCCCACTGCTATATTAAAGGCGAATATTATAAATGGAATATTATTATATTATTATATTATATTATATTATATTATATTATATTATATTATATTATATTATATTATATTATATTATATTATATTATATTATATTATATTATATTATATTATATTATATTATATTATATTATATTATATTATATTATTATTATATTATTATTATATTATATTATTAAGATGAAGATAAAAGTGATGCTACCGCTTTATAAAGCCTTAATAAGACCACATCTGGAATCCTGCATCCAGTTTTTCTCCCCACATTACAAAAGAAAAATGTGGAGACTTTGGAAAAAGTGCAGAGAAGAGCAACGAGGAGGATGAAAGGGCTGGAGGCAAAACCATATGGCCCAGGGGTGAAATCTAAAATTCGTTACTACCGGTTCTGTGGGCGTGGCTTGGTGTGGGGGGGGATGTAATGTGACTGGGTGGGCATGGCCAATTTTTATTTTTTTTTACTTTTAAAACCATTTTTTTGCATGTAAAACCATGTAAAAAAAATGCTTTCAAAAGGCTCTGACGATCCCAGCTGAGTTGCCTGATTAGCAGGGAACTCATCTGGGATCGTCAGAACCATTTAAAAGGAAAAAAAAGCCTCTGATGATCGTGCGGCTCAGCTGGGCATGGGGGGGGGGGCAGGGATTTTTGCTACCAGTTCTCCGAACTGCCTGCCTCCATTGCTACCTACTCCCGGTCCCAACCGGGAGCATTTCAGTTCAATTTGGCCAGTCTAGGGAAAAGAAGGACTAGGAGAGACATGATAGGAGTTTTCCAATATCTCAGGGGCTGCCCCAAAGAAGAGGGAGTCAAGCTATTCTCCAAAACCCCTGAAGGCAGGACAAGAAGCAACGGGTGGAAACTAATCGAGGAGAGAAGCAACTTAGAACTAAGGAGAAATTTCCTGACACTGAGGACAATTAACCAGTGGAACTGCTTGCCACCCGAAGTTGTGAATTCTCCAACACTGGAAGTTTTTAAGAAGAGGTTGGATAACCATTGGATTGAAGTAGGGTTTCCTGCCTAAGCAGGGGGTTGGACTAGATGACCTCCAAGGTTCCTTCCAACTCTGTTATTCTGTTAAGGAGTAAGGCCGACCTGTTAGCATCTTCCAGTATTTGAGGGGTGCCACAAAGGTAGATGAATAAAGGACTGCGGACAAAAACATACGAAGAATGGCTGCAGGAATTGGGGTTTGGCTAGTCTAAAGAAAAGAAGAATTAGGGGTGACATGAGAGCAGCCTTCCAGTATTTGAGGGGCTGCCCCAAAGAAGAAGGGGTCAAAATATTCTCCAAAATACCAAAAGAAAAAAAAAGAAAAACCCCAACAACAGAACAAGAAGTAAACTAACCAAAAAGAGAACCAATCTAGAACTAAGGAGAAATTTCCTGGCAGAACAATTTATCAGCAGAACGGAAATTACCACCAGAAGTTGTGGGTGCTCCATCGACTGGAGGTTTTTTTTAAAAAAGAGATTGGACAGTCATTTGTCTGAAATGGCGTAGGGTCTCCTGCTTTAGCAGGGGGTTGGACTAGAAGACCTCCAAGGTCCCTTTTCCAACTCCGTTATTCTGTTTTTGTTTTGCTGGTTTATTTTTATTTATTTTTTTGTTTGTTTCCTATGATTCTTCCCTCTGTTCGCACCGAGATCCACAGCCCTAGCAGTCCATCAGTTTTTAGAATCAAATCCTTTAACTCTGGTGCCCCAAGGCCTCCTATTCAAAGGGGAAGTTGCTGCCCTGTCCCCCTTTTCCTCCTCCCTCCCCCCCCCCAAAAAAATTCTGAGCTCGGCACCAGCATCCCCCATTTTGCATCAAAGCCACCAATTTGCATCGGGAGAAGGAAACAACTTTTCTGCAGTTCGGGGAAGAGGCTGGCTGGCTGCCAAATGAGAGGGAGGATGGAGGTGTGTGTGTGTGTGTGTGTGTGTCCCTTTGACACCTGGCAGCAAAAGCCACCTGGGGGGGGTGGGGGGGTCAAGCAAGAATTGCCAACTGGAGACACGATGGAGGTGAGCATTGCAAGCAGCAGTTACGGCGTTTTGCAATATGAGCTTTTTGCATCCGAGGAGAAAACAATCTAGGAAAAATCCACACACACACACACATCCAATTATTTATTAGCCAAAATGGATGCAGAGATGGAATTTGACCCTGGGGACTGTTTCTCATGTTTGACAACTTTAAGAGGTGTGGACTTCGGTTCCCAGAATGGTTGAGGTTGAGAGGTTTAAAGATAATCTTGCAGATAATCCATCAAATAAATGCAGCCTTGTGCCAGCTGGATACTTCAGTGTTATGAGCACTTTTGTAGAATAGAATAGAATAACAGAGCTGGAAGGGACCTTGGAGGTCTTCTAGTCCAACCCCCTGCCCAGGCAGGAAACCCTACACCACTTCAGTCAGATGGTTATCCAACATCTTCTTAAAAACTTCCAGTGTTGGAGCATTTGCAACTTCTGGAGGCAAGCAGTTCCACTCATTAATTGTTCTCACTGTCAGGAAATTTTTCCTTAGTTCTAAATTGCTTCTCTCCTTGATTAGTTTCCACCCATTGCTTCTTGTCCTGCCCTCAGGGGCTTTGGAGAATAGCTTGACTCCCTCTTCTTTGGGGCAGCCCCTCGAATATTGGAGCACTGCTATCCTGTCTCCTCTGGTCCGTCTCTTTATTAAAGTAGACCTACCCAATGCCAGCAACTGTTCTTTCTATGTTTTAGCCTCAGGTCCCCTAATCCAGGGGTCTCCAACCTTGGCCACTTTAAGACTTGTGGACTTGAACTCCCAGAATTCCTCAGCCAGCAAAGCTGAATTCTGGGAGTTGAAGTCCACAAGTCTTAAAGGGGCCAAGGTTGGAGACCCCTGCCCTAATCAAGTTAGTTGCTTTTATCTTGGTCTCTGCTGGTGGCACGAATGAAAATATTTGTATTGTATTGTGTTGTGTTGTATTATATTGCAGTGTACTTCTATTCTATTCTATTCTATTCTATTCTATTCTATTCTATTCTATTCTATTCTATTCTATTCTATTCTATTCTATTCTATTCTATTCTATTCTATTCTATTCCATTCCATTCCATTCCATTCCATTCCATTCTATTCTTTTGCATTCTATTCTGCATTCTGTTTTATTCTTTTGCTTTCTATTTTGCATTCTATTCTATTCTATTCTATTCTATTCTATTCTATTCTATTCTATTCTATTCTATTCTATTCTATTCTATTCTATTCTATTCTATTCTATTCTATTCTTTTGCATTCTATTCTGCATTCTATTCTATTCTATTCTATTCCATTCTATTCTATTCCCATATGTTCTTCAGCATCATTTTTTTTTAAAAAATACTTTTTATTAGCAGTTTTAACAATAGTGCAAGATAGCACAAAATTAAAGGACATCAGTTTATTGTTCAGATAGTGCTCAATTTACAACCAATTGTTTAGTGAATATTCAAAGCTAGAATGGCACTTGGAAAAAGTGACTTACTACCATTTTTCACACCTTTGACCGTTGCCACATCCCCAAGGTCACCTGATCAAAATCTGGATGCTTGGCAACCGACTCGTTTTTTGTTTTTTTTTAATTTGATTTATATGCTGCCCTTCTCCGGAGACTCAGGGCGGCTTACAATGCATTAAGCAATAGCCTTCATACTTTTGTACATTTATACAAAGTCAGCTTATTGCCCCCACAAACTGGGTCCTCAATTGACCTACCTTAGAAAGGATGGAAGGCTGAGTCAACCTCAAGCCTGGTGAGATTCGAACTTGCAATAATTGCAGACAGCTGGATGTTAAATTAGGGTGCTTTATCTGCAGAGCTATCCAGGCTCAAGGTTGCATTGTCCCCGCGGTCACGTGATCTCCTTTTGGCAAGCAAAGTCAAGGAGGGCAGCCAGATTCACTTAAAGACTGCGTTGCTGACTTAACAACTGCTGTGATTCATTTAACGGCTGTGGGAAGAAAGGTCATAAAATGGGACGAAACTCACCGAACGACTGTCTTGCTCATCAGCAGAAATTTTGGGCTCGATTTTAGTCATAAGTCAAGGAGCCCTTTTTCTCCTTTCTAACCTGCTAACTCTGCACTTCCCTGTAATGTTATCACACGGCCCTCACTCCCCAACGCAGCTTGGATGAGTTTGGGTTTAATTCATTTGTGCTTGGGAATTGCACGTCCAGTGTGAGAAATTTCTACTGTTACCTTTTCTTCCGAGAAGGCCCTGCGTGGCCAAAGCCTAGCAAGAGTTCCTGAATTTCACAACCCTTGTAGAAATGCAACCAGAAGTCCTTTCGGTTTACAGAATTACAGAAGAGAGATGGAAGGGACATGACCTTCTCATAATTGTGACTTCCCTTATTAACAGCAAATTGACTCAAGGTTGACTCAGCCTTCCACCCTTTCTAAGGTAGGTAAATTGAGGACCCAGTTTGTGGGGACAATAAGCTGACTTTGTATAAATATACAACAGTATGAAGTCTATTGCTTAACGCATTGTAAGCCGCCCTGAGTCTCTGGAGAAGGGCGGCATATAAATCGAACCAATAATAATAATAATAATAATAATAACAACAACAACAACAACAACAACAATAACAACAACAACAACAACAACAACAATAATAATAATAATAATGGTTCATTGACATCACACTACCTGGTGACGCATGGATTGAAGATAAGCAGCAAGAAAAAAATCACAAAATACCGGGACTTGCAAATCGAAGTTGAGCGACTATGGAAAAAGAAATCGTGTGTTGTCCCGATTGTAATTGGAGCCCTTGGAGCAATACCCAAAGGGCTACCCCGATATTTAAAAATTCTAAATTTACTGGACTTGAACATTTTGACTCTACAAAAAACCACCTTACTCGGAACATTTTACATCCTCCGACGATACCTTAACAGTTCCTAGGTCCTTGGTTAGGACTCGAGCTGCTGAGCTATTAACCAGCCTCAAAGACTGTGAATCTCACTACAGATTAACCAATAATAATAATAATAGTAATAGTAAGTATGGTTCATTGATATTGCACTACCTGGTGACGCACAGATTGAAGATAAGCAGCAAGAAAAAATCACAAAGTACCGGGACTTGCAAATTGAAGTTGAGCGACTGTGGAAAAATAAATCATGTGTTGTCCCGATTGTAATTGGAGCCCTTGGAGCAATATCCAAAGGGCTACCCCGCTATTTAGAAATTCTAAATTTACCGGACTTGAACATTTTGACTCTACAAAAAACCACCTTACTCGGAACAGCTTACATCCTCCGACGATACCTGAACAGTTCCTAGGTCCTTGGTTAGGACTCGAGCTGCTGAGTTATTAACCAGCCTCAAAGACTGTGAATCTCACTACAGATTAACCAATAATAATAATAATAATAATAATTGCTTCTAAACGGCAGGAACAGCTTCGTCTGTTTGCCAGACCACGTTGCTTCAAAAGGTCCATGGCTGCTATGTCTCACACTGTGTTTTAACAGAATAGCAAGGGCTGAAAGGGACCTCAGAGGTCTTCTAGTCCAACCCGTCACTCAGGCAGGAGACCTTATACCAGCCATGGCGAATCTTTTCAGCACCAAGTGCCCAAACCAGAATATGTGCACGTGTGCACCGGCCAGGTGGTCTTCGTATGCACCGGAGCGCCAAAAACCCGAAAACCAGGTGGCTGGCGCACGCATGCTCACCAGCCAGCTACTATTCGTGTTTCTAGCGCTCTGGCGCACGTGAAGACTAGCTGGCCGGCATGCATGTGCCCTCTGGAAGCCAGAAGGCTGGTGATGGCATGCATGGCTACAGAGAGGGCTCTGCGTGCCACCTCTCGCACACAAGCCATAGGTTCGCCATCTGTTCTGCCCCAGCTATGGACCCCAAAGAACGCAGCACACACAAAGTCTGTACAAACCTAAATTAAATCAGTCTTTTTCAAACGAAGGCTGTTAATTAACTTTCTTAACAGCCTACAAGAATCCCAAGAATAAATCATCGTAATCTTACTAGGGTTGGCAGAAAGCCCAGAAGCAATTTGCAGGAAACTGATAAGAGACCTAAGATCAGGACGCGAAGGAGAGTGAACGAAGTTGTTCCTTGCAAATTGCTTCAGTCGGCGTTCTTCCTTAAATAGGCGAAGGGAGAGGCCAATTAGCTCCAAGCCTTACTCTCGAGGAGACCTCCTCCTGATGAGCCTCTCCTGACTTTTGGCCGTTCTGCGTGCCTGTGCATCTAGAAGAGGCTCCTCCTCTTCTTCCTCTTCACTTATGGAAGTTTCTGGAGGTTCTGGCTGAATCCCCGTCTCTGGCATCACATCTTCTCCAGCCTCCTCACTGTCCGACTCGAGCGCCAGCTGCAGAGGCTGCTGCCGCAGCCCCACACCAGCCTCCTCGCTGTCGGAGTCAGCTACTAGCTGCACAGGCCGCTGACGGGCCACAACACCATCACGGCCTTATACTATGTCATACAAACGGTTGCCCAGTCTCTTCTTGAAATCCTCCAGTGATGGAGCACCCACAATTTTTTAAAAGATGAAGGATTTCATGCAATCTGAGAATTTAGGTTTAGGTTTAGGTTTAGGTTTATTAGATTTGTATACCGCCCTACTCCCGAAGGACTCAGGGCGGTGAACAGCCAACAATAAAAATACATAAGTACAAAATTTAAAACCAACTAAAAACAGATTAAATGAATTTGGCCCAGACAGAATTAAAACACCCCACACAATTTAAAACAGATTAAAATTTAAATGCTAAAAGAGGAACAGAGGTTAGGCCAGGCCCGCCTGGTGAAATAAAAAGGTCTTAAGAGCGCGGCAGAAGGTGCACAGATCCGGGATCCTCTGTATCTCCGGGGGGAGCTCGTTCCAGATAGTAGCGTCCTCCATCGCCCTTTATTTTCTCACCAACATTTCTGCTCTCCATCTACTGGATAACCAGCTGTTGGACAAGCTCCTGTGGCCTTCATGCCATCAAGCACAGGTTGGAAGCCCCATCGATCAAACTGAGTGGTGAAAATAGAAGAGGAATCTGATCCAGCTTCATGAAACCAGAGGCCATCAACCTGGGCTCTGGAACTCCTCTCCTAGTGTCCAAAGCAGAAGGTCTCCAGAAGACACTTCTCCAAGCTCGGAGGAGAAGATTAAGATACCCACAGGACAGATCAGAAAAGTCAAGATAGCAACCATGACGCATCAACCAAGCTCTGCCTGGTTTTGAGGATCATTGAATCCACACCAAGGTTCAACGGGCTTTCCTAGTGGCTTCACATGATAGGTGACCCTCAACTTCTGAATCTGGTGCCCAACAGTCTCCAATATCTGATGGCTCTGCAGAATTGCAGAATCAGGGAAAACCCTCCGTCTACTTCTTGCTCAAAGATGACGTTGAGTAACTCAAGTTTCCTGCCAATACATGAATCCGTAGAGATGGGTGGGGTGACCTAAAAGATGCAAATTGCCCTACTGGGAAAATTCCTCCTTGTCTTGCGTTTGTTAGCCCCAAATGAACCTTTTGGTTGTCAGCCAAACTTCTATTTGGAAATTAAAGTGTGTCACATCAAGCCAAATTTACAACTCTTTTCCTCGGAATGCATGTCCCAATTCTGCCTCTGTCTCTGTCTCTCAATGACCTGGTCTATCAAGGCTGTTCTGGTCTTGATGGGTCAGGACCTGTCATCCACCAACACCAGAAGGGTGTCTCCTGTGATAGGCAATGACTTTACCAAGAGGTAGAAATGGGCTCGGCCTAGAACAGGGATCTCCACAATTCCCCAGGGAATTCTGGGAGTTCAAGTCCACCAAGGCTTAAAGTTGCCAAGGTTGGAGTTCTCTGGCCTACAAGATCATTGTTTCTCAGCTTTGTCGCTTGGAGATGGGTGGACCTCAACTCCAGGAATTCCCCAGCCATCATGAAATTTAGGAGTTGGTACACACATTTTCAAGCTGCCAAGGTTCAGAAACATTGATCTAAGCATCCAACCTTCTTCTTCTTCTCCTTCTTCCTCTCCTCCTTCTTCTCCTCCTCCCCCTCCCCCTCTTTGCCTCTTTCTCCTCCTCCTCCTCTCCTCCTCCTCTTTTCTTCTTCGTCCTCCTCCCCCTCCTCTTCTTCTTTGCCTCTTTCTCCTCCTCCTCTCCTCCTCCTATTTTCTTCTTTGTCCTCCTCCCCCTCCTATTCTTCTTTGCCTCTTTCTCCTCCTCCTCTCCTCCTCCTCTTTTCTTCTTCGCCCTCCTCCCCCTCCTCTTCTTCTTTGCCTCTTTCTTCTCCTCCTCCTCTCCTCCTTTCTTCTTCTTCCCCCTACTCCTACTCCTCTTCCTCTCTCCCCCTCCTCCTTTCCCTTCCCAGTTTCCTTCTCTGATTCTGTATTCCTTCTCCTCCTCTTCCATCCATCCATCCATCCATCCATTCATCCATCATCCATCCATTCTGCTGGCTGAGGGATCCTGGGAGCTGAAGTCCATCCATGCTGGTTGGGAATTCTGGGAATTCTCTTCTTTAAGAGCCCAACACTGATCTAGGCTGCAGTGTGGGTTTGTGATTTCTGTTCCGAAGATAACCATTCTCCCTGTTCCTTGCATTGATTTCCGTCTCCCAAGCTTTCTTAATGTCAGCTGGAAAGAATATTTCAGAGGAAAAACGAATAAAAAGGGCAAAATTCAAGGATACCACATATCACTGCTGTTATCCTACACATAAGAGTACTTTTCTCCTCTACGTTTGTATTCTATGTATCTAGTATTCAAATCCGTACCTGCAGCCTTATTTGAATGTTCAATTTGTTATAGTCAGTTGGTGCAATTTGTTAGTTCACATAAGACAGGGTGTTTCAAAACAATTACTTGTTTTCATAATACAGTGGTTACACACAGAGTATGTGACAAACTCACCACCATAGTGATCTACTGTAATAATTTAACTTCTGGGGTAGTATAACTCAGGGGTGAAATCCAGCAGGTTCTGACAGGTTCTGGAGAACCGGTAGTGGAAATTTTGAGTAATACGGAGAACCGGCAAATGCCACCTCTGGCTGGCCCCCAGAGTGGGGTGGGAATGGAGATTTTGCAATATCGTTCCCTCAGGAGTGAGGAGGGAATGGGGATTTCACGGTATCCTTCCCCTGGAGTGGGATGGGAATGGAGATTTTGCAGTATCCTTCCCCTGCCACACCCACCAAGCCACGCCCACCAAGCCACACCGTGCTCACAGAACCGGTAGTAAAATAATTTGGATCTCACCACTGGTATAACTGTGTCATGTTTTAGAACAGGGGTGTCCAACCTCTGGCAATTTTACGACTTGTGGACTACAATTCCCAGAATTCAATACAATCATTGGTTGTAGCTGATATAATCCTGGATTGTATAAAGAGAAGGATACAATCAAGGTCAAGGGAGGTACTAATACCACTCTATAAAGCCCTAGTAAGAGCACACCTATAATACTTCATCCAGTTTTGGTCACCACATTACAAAATATACCTGGAGACTCCAGCTGATCCAGAATGCAGCTGCACGGGTTGTTACGGGAGCCCCTTGTTACTCCCATATAACACCCCTCCTGCATCAGCTGCACTGGTTACCAGTGGTTCTCCGGGTCCACTTCAAGGTACTAGTTCTCACCTATAAGGCCCTACATGATTTAGGTCCAGGATATTTGCAGGACCTTCTCCTGCCTGCTTCCCACCGTCCTGTTCGCTCACATAGGGCCGCTCTCCTCAGGGTCCCGACGGCGAGCCAATGTCATCTAGCAGTGCCCAGGGGTAGGGCGTTCTCTGTGGGTGCTCCCACCCTCTGGAATGAATTACCTACCGAGCTCCGGACGGCTCCTGATCTTCGCTCCTTCCGTCGGGAGCTGAAGACTTGGCTGTTCAAGCAAATAGGCTGATTCTGATTCTGGGTTTTATTATTTATCATTAATTAGTTATTTGATTTAAAGTGCGATTTTATTGGACATGTTTCTTAACTTGTGTTCGCCGCCCTGAGTCCTTCGGGAGAAGGGCGGCATACAAATACATGTAATAAATAAATAAATAACAAATAAATAAATAAAAGAAGATATTGAGACTTTGGAAAAAGTGCGAAGAAGAGCAACTAAGATGATGAAAGGCCCTGAGATAAAAACATATGAAGAAGGATCGGAGGAATTGGGTTTGGTAGATTTAGAGAAAAGAAGGACTAGGGGTGACATGATGGCAGTCTTCCAATATTTGGGGGGCTGCTGCCCCGAAGAAGAGGGGGTCAATTTATTCTCCAAAGCAGCCGAAGGCAAGACAAGAAACCACGGATGGAAACTGTGTAGACAAGAAACCACGGATGAGCCTGTGTAGCGTAGAGGGCTAATGCCTCCTACTAAAGGCAGCAATTAACACCAGCTGCCTGTAATTTCTGTGAGTTCAATCCTCGCCAGGCTCAAGGTCGACTCAGCCTTCCATCCTTTCTAAGGTAGGTCAAATGAGGACCCAGTTTGTGGGGGCAATAAGCTGACTTTGTATAAATATACAAAAGTATGAAGGCTGTTGCTTCACTCATTGTAAGCCGCCCTGAGTCTCCGGAGAAGGGCGGCATATAAATCAAATTAAAAAAAAAAAAACTAACCAAGGAGAGAACTAAGGAGAAACTTACTAACAGTGAGAACCATTATTCAGAAGGACAAATTGCCTCTAGAAGTTGCTGATAGTCCATCACTGGAAGACTTTAAGAAGAGACTGGACTGGACAGCCATTTATCTGAAATGGAGCGGAGTCTCCAGCCCTTCAATTCATTCGAATTGATCACCAAATCCCCCAGCCAGCCATGAAGTCCACAAGTCTTAAAATTTAGACTATTCCATTAGGAACCTTGGAGGTCTCCTAGTCTGAACTTCTCCTCAAGCAGGAGATCCTATACTATTTTAGATAGGTGGATGACGTCCAATCTCTTCTTAAAAACCCCCAGTGATGGAGCACCCAACGACTTCTGGTGGCAAGGTGTTCCACGGGTTAATTGTCCTCGCTGTTAGGAAGCTGCTCCTGAATTCCAGGTTGATTGGTTTCCATCCCTTGCTCCTTGTCCTGCTTTCTGATGCTTTGGAGAATAATTTGACCCCCTCCAGCCCCTCAAATACTGGAAGACTGCTATCACGTCCCCCCCCTAATTCTTCAATTTCTCCAGATTAGCCAAACCCCAAATCCTGCAACCCTTCTTCCTACGTTTTAGTCTCCAGGCCTTTGACCCTCTCAGTTGCTCTTTTTCCACCTGTGTGCATTTGGTCCTCCTTCTCCCGCGCCCCATCCAGGAAAGCCTGCCCCCCGTTTTGCAGGCGCGATCCCCAGAATGCAGCCGTCCAGCTGTGCGCACAGCCGGCCGGCCAGGAGGCGCCCGCGGGCGCCGCTTCCTGGAAGGAGGCGCGGCCGCCGGTGGGTTTGGTTTCCGCGGCGGTTCCTGGCGCTGCCCTGGCAGTCGAGCCTGGCTGGCCGTCGGGGAGGATTGCAAGAGGGAGGATCCAGGGGAGGCGGAGGCGGAGAAGGCGGCTCCACTGACCGCGGGAGGCTCGGAGCGCACGGAACGCGCCGTCGGGGCAGCTCGGGGAGGACAGCCGGCAGGTGAGCAGCGCGGCGGGAAGGAAGGAGGGAAGGGAGGAGAAGGAGAGAAGGAAGGAAGGAAGGAGGGGAAGAAAGGAGGAAATAAGGAAAGGAAGGAGGGGAAGAAAGGAGAGAAGAAGGGAGGAAAGAAGGAAGGAGAGAAGGAAAAGGGGAGAAGGAGGGAGGGAAAGAAAAAAGGAAGAGGGAAGGGAAAAAGAGGAGGAAGGAGGGGAAGAAAGGAGGAAATAAGGAAAGGAAGGAGGGGAAAAAAGGAGAGAGAAGGGAAGAAAGAAGGAGAGGTGAGAAGGAAGGAGGGAAGAAAAGGGAAAGAAAGGGGAGAAGAAGGGAGGAAGGAAGGAAGGAGAGAAGGAAAAGGGGAGAAGGAGGGAAGGAAGGAAAGGAGAGAAGGGAGGGAAAGAAAAAAGAAGGAAGGAGGGAAGGGAAGAAGGAGAAAGGAAGGAGAGAAGGCCTGATGAAAGGAAGGAGGGAAAGAAAGGAGAGAAGAAGAGAGGAAAGGAGAAGAAAAGAAGGTGAGAAGGAAGGAGGGAAAGAAAAAAAGGAGAGAAGGGAAAGAAGGGAGAAGAAGGAAGGAAAGAAAGAAGGAGAGACAGAAAAGGTGGGAAGGAGGGAGAAGGAGGGAGGGAAGGAAAGAAGGAAAGGAAGGAGGGAAAGAAAGGAGATAAGGAGGGAGGAGGGAAGGAAGGAGAGAAAGAAAAAGAAGGAGGGGAGGAAAGAAGGAGAAAAGGAACGAGGAAAAGAGAGGAAGGAAAGAAGGAGAGAAGAGGGAGGAAAGAAGGGAGGCCAATGGGTGAATCCAGATTCGCTCAATGACCGCATGAGTCGCTCAACAACTGCAGTGATTCACTTAGCAACCAAGGCAAAAAAAGACTGTAAAATAGGGTCACTTAAAGCTGCCTTGCTCAGCAGTGGAAATTCTGCTTCCAATTATGGTCGTGAGTCGAGAACTATCTATACAGACAGTTCTCGACTTACGACCACAATCGAGCCCAAAATTTACGTTGCGAAGTGAAACATTTGTTCAGCGCCCCGTTTCCTGACTTTTCTTGCCACCATTGTTAAGCGAATCATTGCATTGGTTAAACGGGTCACACGGTCGTTAAATGAATCTGTCTTCCCCATGGACTTTGCTTCTCAGAAGGTCGCAAAAGGGGAATCGCGTGACCCGGGGAGCCTGCGACCGTCATAAATATGAGTCCGTGGCTGAGTAGCCGAAATTTGATCGCGTGAGCAAGGGGACGCTGCAACGGTCGTAAGTCTGAAACACGGTCCTTAGTCGCTTTTTTTTTAGTGCCGTTGTCACTTCGAACGGGCACTGAATGAACCGTTGTAGTTCGAGGACGACCTGTAAACTGAGCAGGAGGTTGGACTAGATCAGGGGTCAGGTCCCTTCAACTTTGTTAACCTGTTAATCTGTCAAGAAGAGACTGAATTGACATCTGTCAGAAATGATGTTTCCTGCTTGGGTGGGGGGGTTGGACTACATGACCTCCAAGGCCCCTTCCAACTCTGTGAATCTGCTGTTAAACTAAAATAATGCCGATAGATTTCATTTGATTTCCACCATCTTTTCTTTTAGTTAGTTGGTGCAAATAAATGCTGCAGCGTAAAGAAGTTTCTGTTAGGGTCATTTACTTCTTCGGTCCCAATGCCAGACAAGGGCGTAGCGCGAAAATGACCAAACTTGGGTGAAGAATACAGACAGAGCATGTGAAATTAAAGCTATTATCTCAGTGGGTTACGCTGCAGCTGCAACGATTCGTTTAGTGACTGTTCCAAGGAGCTGAAAAAAGTGACTTAGGACCGTGTCTCACACTTATGACCGTTGCAGCATCCCCAGGGTCATGCGGTCAAAATTCAGACGCTTGGTAACTGGCTCCTATTTACGACGGTTGTAGCGCCCCGAATAGTACTTCACTTATTTATTTATTTTATTAAATTTATATAATACATAAATATGATTTATAAATATGATTTATATTTATATAACTTAACAACTGTGGCAAGGAAGTTTGTAACAGCTGTCTTCAGACGGTATCAACCATGGCAGGAAAAGCTCAGTTTAACGGTCTCTCTTAGCGACAGAAATTTCGGGCTCAATGGTGGTCATAAATCGAGGACTACTTACATTGTAATAGAAACAAACCCCCTTTTCCCCCCCTCTCCACAGATAAAACCAGAGAGCAATCGTTGTGTGGTAATATTTCTTGTTTTCAGTATGTTTTGCAGATTTCGTCTGTTTCCCAACGAGAACAGTGTTTTTCATTCTGATCAACTTTAAGATGAGTGGACTTCAACTCCCAGAATTCTGGGCGTTGAAATCCACCTATTTTATAGCTATCAAGTTTGAAAAATAACGAACTTAAGGGTGTTTTTGATCTCTAGGTATAGGATCAGGGGTGAAATCCAGCAGATTCTGGAGAACCGGTAATAGAAACTTTGAGCAGTTCGGAGAACCGGCAAATGCCACCTCTGGCTGGCCCCTGAGTGGGATGGGAATGGAGATTTTGCACTATCCTTTCCCCAGGAGTGGGGAAGGAATGGGGATTTTGCAGTATCCTTCCCCTGCCATGCCCATTAAGCCACGCCCACCAAGCCACAGAACCGGTAGTAAAAAAAATTGGATTTAACATCTGTATATAGGATATATGTCACAGTTGGGAATTATTGCCTTAAATAATCCTAAATTAGATGTTCAACATAAAATCTTAAATCAGTGTTTCTCAACCTTAGAAGCTTGAAGATGGGTGGACTTCAACTCCCAGAATCCCCCAGCCAGCGTTGCTCCAGGTTCCAAATTTTTAGTCCAGCACCTTCACCACTACAGCAAACTGGTTCTTAAAATGTGGACTTAATATACAGGAAATCCCCATAATTGAGCCCAGAATTAGCCTTTGCAGAGTCACTTTGCAAACCGAACGAGTGGCACTTAGTAATTTAATTTAAATGTAATGATAAGTGAATAAATCAATACATACATTACAGTTGTAAGTCGGGGCAGTTATTCAGAGGGTTTGCAACATGACTGTGTCACCTCTGGGTTATTAGCCACAAACTTTTCTCCTCGGCTGGCCGTCTGCCAGTCTTTCGCCCTGTAACTTCCCCTAGCAACCGGTAGTGAGCCCAGGAAGATACCCTAGAGAAGGTTTGCTTCAGAAAAAGGAAGTTTACCAAAAGAAACCGCAGAAAAGGGAACATGAGCTTGCAGAATGGAAATGCAAACAGATGGAAAGAGATGCAAATCGGGAATAAAAGTGACTTTTAAAGAAATGGAGATGGGTCAGAAATATGAAGCTGGACAGAGAGGCGGTCAGACCAGGGGTGACAAGCGGATTAAAGACGAACGGAAAGGATAGCAGGATAGCAGTGTTGCAATATTTGAGGGGCTGCCACAAAGAGGAGGGGTCTTACTTATTCTCCAAAGCACCTGAAGGCAGGACAAGGAGCAACGGATGGAAACTAATCAAAGAGAGAAGCAACCTGGGATTAAGGAGAAACTTCCTAATAGCAAGGACAATTAACCAGTGGAACTGCTGGCCTTCAGAGATCGTGGGTATTCCATCACTGGAGGCTTTTAAGAACAAACTAGATGACCATTTGTCCAGAATGAGGTGGGGTCTCCTGGTTGGAGCAGGAGGTTGAAGACCTCCAAGGTCCCTGTTCTGTTCTGTTCTGTTCTGTTCTCCAAAGCACCTGAAGAAACAATGGATGGAAACTGATCAAGGAGAGAAGCAACCTGGAATTAAGGAAAAACTTCCTGACAGAAGAATTAACCAGTGGAACTGCTTGCCTCCAGAAGTTGTAGGTGCTCCATCATTGGAGGTTTTTAAGAAGAGACTGGAGAATCATTTGTCTATTGGTTGATTGTTCTCCGTGTCAGAAAATTTCTTCTTACTTCCCGGTTGAATCTCTCCTTGTTCAGTTTCCATCCATTGTTCCTTGTCAGGCTTTCGGGTGCTTTGGAGAGTAGCTTGACCCCTTCCTCCTCTCTGGGGCAGCCCCTCAAATATTGGAAGATGCTCTCCTGTCTCCCCTGGTCCTTCTCTTCACTAGACCAGCCAGGCCCAGTTCCCGCAACCGTTCATCGTATGTTTTAGCCTCCAGTCCCCTCATCATCCTGGTTGCTCTTCTCTGCACTCTTTCTAGAGTCTCAGCGTCCTTTTTATAGTGTGGTGACCAAAACTGGATGCAGGACTCTAGGTGTGGCTTTACAGAGCAGTAGTAGTACCTCTCTTGATCTTGATTGTATCCCTCTGTTCATGCAGTTTAGGATTGCATTGACTTTTTTGGCTATTGCCAGACACAGCTGGCTCCTATTTAGCTGCTTGTCCACTAAGACTCCAAGATCCCCTGCTATCACGGTTCCTGCTATTAAGCCTGGGTTCACCCAGTCTATATGTGCACTGTCATGTATTGATCCGCTTTACAACCGCCAGAATCAGAGCCTGGATAGCTCTGCAGACTAAGCACTGTAATTAACATCCGGCTGTCTGCAATTACTGTAAGTTCGAATCTCACCAGGTTCGAGGTTGACTCAGCCTTCCATCCTTTCTAAGGTAGGTCAATTGAGGACCCAGTTTGTGGGGGCAATAAGCTGACTTAGTATAAATATACAAAACTATGAAGGCTAGTGCTTAACGCATTGTAAGCCGCCCTGAGTCTCCGGAGAAGGGCGGCATATAAATCAAAATTTAAAAAATAATAATAATAATTGCCTGTCTCAGGGTCCCTGCATGGGAGCATCCCAGTCCCCAAACTGCCCCCTTCTTTAATCAGCCTGGCGCAGACTTCCTGCCTGCCAGCCAGCCAAACTCTGTTCAGTGAGTTTTACTTGCACTCTTGTTTCCGGCTTCTGACCACGAGATCGGATCTCGCTTCTCGAACGCCCTGCGGCTTTGGGGTTGGCTAGTTGCAGCTGGGTGTTTGACACTTCATTGAAACCCGGTTGCAGAGAAGGCCCTTGGGGATGGGGCACTGCTGGCCTCTTCTTCCTCTTCTGCGTTGGGGAACGTGTTAGCTCAGCCAGGTGCCTCCCACGCTATCTTTCCCAGAGGCCTTTAAACCTGCAGGGTTGCTCAGCAGCCTTTGTTTCAGGGGAAGCCCCTTGCAGAATTCAGCCGGGCACCCAGTTGGCTTTCCTGCCTAAAATGGGACTAGAACTCTCCATCTCTTCATGATTGGCCCAAAGTCACCCCCAGCTGGCTTTTATGCCTAAGGGGGTACTAGAGGAGGAGACATGTGGGGGCGTTGGTGCTCTCCGAGCTCGCTTGTTTTCTTGCAGACATCTCATGACCCATCTAGATAACATCATCAGTGCTAGAAGGAGGTGGGGTTTGCAGGGAGGAGGAGGGAGGAGCAAGGAAGAAGAGGAGGAGGAGGATTATGGGGTCCTTGATGCTCTCTGAGGTTGGTGGATTTCTTGCAGACGCTTCGTGAGTCAACTGGGTGAGATCATTAATGCTAGAAGGCAGTGTGGTTTGTGATACGGAGGGGGAGGAGAAGGGGAAGGGGAAGAGGAGGAGAAGAGGAGGAGAAAGAGAAGGAGAGGAACTGTGGATCCTTGGTGCTCTCTGAGCTTGCCTGTTGTCTTCTTGACCCAACTAGAGAACATCATCAGTGCTACAAAAGAATGGGGGCTGCTCTCAGGTTTGCATCCTGTTATCATTGTTGGGATTGTCTTCTTCTCGCTGGTTCCTTGATTAGACTGTTGTTGACTGTTTGATTGTTTCTCTGAGTTGGTGGTTCCTTGATGGGGCTGTTGTTTACAGCTCTGGTTGTTGGTCAGAAATTAATCTAATCTCTGGGTGTCGATAGCTGGTCTGGAGGTGTTTCGGCCTTTGGGTTTCCTTATTAGCTTTTTGAAGGTCTCTTTTGAATGGCGTGTAAATGTTGTTTACCTCTCTGTGCCTGCTGACGGCTGCTTTGTCTGAATGCCAGGCTTCCAGGAATTCTCGGCATTGGCTTGGTCTGGGATGCTGACAGTTTCCCAGTTGAAATTATGGTGGCATCTGTCCAAGTGTGGTGCAATTGAGGGATTTTCATCACATCTTCTGGCTGCTGGTTGGTGTTCATGGATTCCCTCTACCAGTTTTACCTGTTTGTAGTGGCTGTCACAATTCTTACACTGTCTGTTCCTAGAGCTCAACGGGACAGTAGATGGAGAACTTGAGGAAACATCTGGAGGACATAAGGTTCACCTTTGTGGTTGAATGGCACCTTAAGGCGCCAAAGATTGTGGGGTCTGGTTTGACTGACTTGGTTTGATCAAGGGGAAAAAAAATACAGATCATTTTATTTCTCCTTGGAAACCATTTCTGGACTTTGTGCTTGAGGTGGGGAAAAAAATGAAACTTTGATTTTGGGTTCTACCGATTAAACAGATTTGTTGTTATAAAAATGGCTAGTTAATATGATTATGCAAAAATAAAACTACTTGTACAGGCCAGTTGCCAAGCACCTGAACTTTGACTATGCGACCCCAGGGATGCTGGGACGGTCGTAAGTACGAGGATCGGTCACAATTAGCATTTTCAGTATCATTTTAACTTCAAACAGTTGCTAAAGGAACGATTGTAAGTCGAGGACTACTTACGCAGGCCAGTGGCCAAGAATCTGAACTTTAATCATGTCACTATGGAGATACTGGGATGGATGTAAGTGTGAGGACCGGTCATAAGTCACTTTTTTCAATGCCATTGTAACTCTGAATGGCTGTAAGTCGAGGACTAATTGTAGCTTCAAGGGTTGCTTAAGCTGTGACTTTAGGAGGAGGGATGGTCCACCATCTGCAAGTCTCCCGGGTCTGAAACGCCGAGGTTTCCAGCTGTTGCAGGCTTTTTGCAGTCTCTGCCAGGAGGAAAGCCGCTGCACGGTTTCCAGACCGATGGGAGAAAACTTCTGCTATTACAGCTGAGCCTCGGTTCCTCCTGTGACGGTGGCGTCACTCAATGAGGAAGCTGGCCTGCCTGTGACTTTCTGCATGTGGGATTTATTTTATTTTATTTTATTTTATTTTATTTTATTTTATTTTATTTTATTTTATTTTATTTTATTTTATTTTATTTTATTTTATTTTATTTTATTATTTTATTATTTTATTATTTTATTATTTTATTTTATTATTTTATTTTATTTTATTTTATTTTATTTTATTTTATTTTATTTTATTTTATTTTATTTTATTTTATTTGGCTTGGTTTGGTTTGGTTTGGTTAATATACTTCACTTCACTTCAGTATTATTTTAATTTATTTTAGTTTATTATTTGTTTTATTTCATTTCATTTCATTTTATTAATTTATATTTTAGTTTATTTTAGTTTATTATTTTGTTATATATATAACAAAATATATTTTGTTATATATATAATTTGTTTTATTATTATTATTATTATTATTATTATTATTATTATTATTATTATTATTATTATTATGTTAATTTTTATACTGCTCTTCTCCCAGAGGACTCAGGGCAGTGCACAGCCAACAATAAAACAAACACAAATACAAAATTTAAAAGCAGTTTAAAAATACATTAAACAATTTGGCCCTAATCATTAAAAGTAAACCCCAATTAAAATTTTATTTTATTTTATACTTTAATTTAATTTTTTTATTTGCAAAAATCTCTCTGCTCCTATGCCGGCCTCGCCAAGAAGATGACAGTTCAAAAACAATAATAGACGGTAGATTGCATTAAAATGATTAAAATCCTCTTTGAGGGAAATGGGCGGTTAAGAGGTGTGAAATACAGTCATATGGTAGACCCCATGAAGTGTGTTAGTACCGTTTTCTGAGGCCTTGGTAAGGCCACACTTGGAGTATGCATCCAATTTTGGTCACCGATTAGATTACAGATTAACAGAGTTGGAAGGGACCTTGGAGGTCATCTAGTCCAACCCCCCCCGCCCAAGACCCAACACCATTTCTGACAGATGACAGTCCAGTCTCTTCTTGAAAGCCTCCAAGGATGAAACTCCCACAGCTTTTGAAGGCAACTTTTGTTCCATCGGTTTGATTGTTCTCACTCTCAGAAAATTCCTCCTTATTTCTAGGTTGAATTTCTCCTTGTTCAGTTTCCATCCGTTATTCCTTGTCTGGCCTTCGGGTGTCTTGGAAAATAGCTTGACCCCCTCCCTCCTCTCTGTGGCAGCCCCTCAAATCTTGGAAGATGCTCTCCTGTCTCCCCTGGTCCTTCTCTTCACTAGACTAGCCAGGCCCAGTTCCTGCAACCGTTCATCGTATGTTTTAGTCACCATATTTTAAAAAAGATGTTGAGACTCTGGAAAGAGTGCAGAGAAGAGCCACCAGGATGATGAGGGGACTGGAGGCTAAAACATACGATGAACGGTTGCAGGAACTGGGCCTGGCTAGTCTAGTGATGAGAAGGACCAGGGGAGACAGGAGAGCATCTTCCAAGATTTGAGGGGCTGCACCAAAGAAGAGGGAGTCAAGCTATTCTCCAAAGCACCTGAGGGCAGGACAAGAAGCAATGGATGGAAACTCATCAAGGAGAGAAGCAACCTGGAATTAAGGAAAAACTTCCTGACAGAAGAATTAATCAGTGGAACTGCTTGCCACCAGAAGTTGTGGGTGCTCCATCATTGGAGGTTTTTAAGAAGAGATTGGACCACCATTTGTCTGAAATGAGATAGGGCCGTGATGGCGAACCTACGGCACACGGAGCCATATCGGTGGGCACGCAAACATTGCCCTAGCTGAGTTCCAGCACACATGTGCACACTGGCCAGCTAATTTTTGGGCCTTCTGCGCCTACCGGAAGTCAGGAAATGGGCTGTTTCCAGCCTCGGGGTGGGTGGTGGGGGGAGCCCATTTTCGCCCTCCCCAGGCTCCTAGAAAGCCTCTGGAGCCTGGGGAGGGTGAGAAAAGGGCCCACCGTGCCATCGTGTGCCAAAAGCGGGGGTCACCCAGAGGGGGAGAGAGCCGCATGCGTGGGGGCGGGGCGGATTGAATTATGACTGTGTGGGCACGCAAGTGCACCCCCCCCTGCGCGACCCCCACTTTTGGCACATGATGGCAAAAAGGTTAGCCATCACTGGGATAGGGTCTTGTTGTGGCTCCGTTGCCTGAGCCTGCATCATCAGCAGGGGAGGACTCTGAGAGTGAGGGAGAGGAGTTGGCAAGGCCTCCTTCTCCAGGACCCTCCTCTCTGGCAATGCCTCCAGAGGACACTGAAGGGCAGGAGATAGGCCCAGAGCCAAGCTCATCCCCGCAGCCACAGGAGGACATTGATGAGGGGAGTGAGTTTTGGCTGGATCCTCGCCAGCGTCGGAGAGACAGGAGAGCCCAGCAGAGGAAAAGGCGTGGTTGTGATTAGCTGGTGGACCACACCCCACACGCTATAAAAGAGAGGGATTGCAGCCTGCATCTTTGTGACGGACAAAACAAAGATTCATGGATCCCAGTTTCGAATCTGCTCTGCGTCTCAGTTCTGGACATTTTGGTGGTGTGTATTTGACTGAACTATTAATAAAGGCTTTGGCAAGCAGCTGCGGGGATTGCTGCCAAGCTTTTTATCAGCTTACTTGATTGCCTGCCAGTTCATTAGACTCTGACTGTCTGAGGGGGTGTATTCCTGGGAGCGGGGCCAGAACAGGTCTCCTGCCTAAGCAGGAGGTTGGACTAGAAGACCTCCAAGGTCCCTTCTAACTCTGTTATGCTGTATTCTGGTTCCAGGAGGTGCGATGAGCACCAAAAACAATGTGTACCAAATCAATTTTTTTCCTTAAGGAAATAATGTAGTGAGTCAGAGGGCAGCTGACAGCGACAAGTTCTAGCATGTGTGTTGAATACCAAACGAACACTGAGTATCGGGATGATGTGTCTGCATCCAAGGCGCTGCGTATCAAATTCGATTTCAAAGCAGTTGAGTACCCAGGTACCACTGTATAAATAAATAAATACATCAATAAATCTATTCTTCATATTTCTTAATCAATAAATTAAGTTGGTGACACCTAATCAGATAACAACCAACAAGAGCCTGGTGGCTCAGCAGCTTAAGTGGTGTTAAAGTGACACCAGCTGCCTGCAGTGACTGTGAGTTCGAATCTCACCAGGCTCCAGGTTGACTCAGCCTTTCATCCTTCCGAGGTAGGTAAAATGAGGACCCGGCTTGTGGGGGCAATAAGATGACTTTGTATAAAAAAGAACGCCGCTTGGGGGTGGGGGGCAAAAGCCCTACTAAGCAGGTATATACAAAAGTATGAAGGCTATTGCTTAACGCATTGTAACCCTGAGTCTCCAGAGAAGGGCGGCATATAAATTGAATTAAAACAAAAAAAGAATAAAATGCTCAGTTCTAGTCACACCTTGGCCGTGAAAGCTGACTGGGTGACTTTAGACCAATCACCAGTAGAAGGGGAGTTCTAGTACTGCCTTAGGCACAAAAACCAGGTAGGTGATTTTGGGACAATTACCGGGAGACAGTGAGTTCTAGTCCTTCCTTTGCTGTGAAAGCTGGCTGGGTGACTTTGGGCCAATTGCTAGGCGATGATGAGATCTAGGCCCACCTTAGCTATGAGAGCTGACTGGGTGACTTTAGACCAATCACCAGGAGAAGAGGAGTTCTAGTACTGCCTTAGGCACAAAAACCAAGTAGGTGATTTTGGGCAATTATTGGGAGACAGTGAGTTGTAGACCCACCTTAGCCATGAGAGCTGGCTGGACGACTTTGGGCCAACCACCAGGAGACAGGGAGTTCTAGTACTATCTTAGACACAAAAACCAGGTAGGTGATTTGGGGCCAATTACTGGGAGCCCGTGAGTTCTAGGCCCACCTTAGCCATGAGAGCTAGCTGGATGACTTTGGGCCAACTGCCAGGAGACAGGGAGTTCTAGTACTGCTTTAGGCATAAAGGCTGGTTAGGTGACTTTGGGTCAATCAGTGGGAGACTGTGAGTTCTAGTCCTGCCTTAGCCATGAAAAACAGCTGGATGACTTTGGGCCAATCACTCTTTCTCTCAGCCCAACCCACCTCGCAGGGCTGCTGTTGCGTGGAAAAGAGGAGGAGGAAGATGTGCTTGACATGTTGACTGCCTTGAGTTATTTGCAAAAATAATGACAGTAAACAAACTTTTATTTGCAAAAATAATAACAGTCAATAAACTTTTATTTGCAAAAATAATAACAGTCAATAAACTTTTATTTGCAAAAATAATAACAGTAAATGAACTGTTATTTGCAAAAATAATAACAGTAAATAAACTTTTATTTGCAAAAATAATAACAGTCAATAAACTTTTATTTGCAAAAATAACAGTAAATAAACTTTTATTTGCAAAAATAATAAAAGTCAATAAACTTTTATTTGCAAAAATAATAACAGTCAATAAACTTTTATTTACAAAATAATAACAGTAAACGAACTGTTATTTGCAAAAATAATAACAGTAAATAAACTTCAGCCTTGTCAAACCTGGACATGGGGAGATGCTTTTTGCTGCTATTTTGGGGTGGCAGAGAAAACCCGGAATTCCTGGCAGCCCCCTGCTTCCCACAGCCTTCCTCCTCTTCCTCTTCAGCACTTCCCGCTCTGTTGAGGTCAGTTTTGATCCTGGGTGGGTGGGTGGGGGTTCAAATACCCCCCTCACACCCCTCCAGTCCAGCTTCTGCAAGTGTTTGTTTCAAAGGTCACTCTGCTTACCGTAATTCTTGTCTGAGCCGCAAAAATAATATATATACATATTTTAAACGTGCTTCTGCTTTTTGGTGCATCTGTGTAAATTTCTGGAGGGTTCCTATCAGGACGGAAGGAAGCAGTCTTTCCCCATCGTGTCCTCTCCCACGATGTGGGTTGCGACCGTGACACGGCACAGTTGGGATTCCCCCCCACCTTGTTCCCCTCCCAAGCGAAGTTGCAGAGATGCTTAAATTGTGAGCCACTTCCTAATTCCCACTCTTTGCCGGCAAAAGTCTTTGCTTGTCTGGGGACACGGCTGCGTTCGCACAGTACTGAAATGCTAAACCTGGGTTTGGGGCTAAGCTTGTGAGCGTGGCAGGTAAGCGAGACTACGGAGTTTATTTTGAGTAGAGGGGGGGTCTTGTGTGAAGCTGGAAAATGGATTGTTACAAGGCCCCTTCCACCTCTGTTCTTCTGTAAATCCACCTCCTCCCATCCCTCCTGCATCCTCTCCCTCCCTCCCCATCTTTTAACTACAATTCTACTTTTCGGCGTAATTTCTTTTCAGAAATATTTACGGTGGATGGTTGTTTTTTTTTAAATGCTTTTAGTGCTCTGAGCCCCACCCGGAGTCGCTTTGAATCGAGGCGGGTGTCCAGTAAAATGAATCGATACATTTAATAAGATAAATTCAATTATTTTATTACTTTTAAATTATTCACGAGCCCGGGGCTCTGAATGTGTCAACTGGCCAACTGTCTCGGCTGCTTTAGGCTTACACTGCGTTAAGCAATAGCCTTCCTACTTTTGTATATTTATATTTATACAAAGTCAGCTTATTGCCCCCAACAAACTGGGTCCTCAATTTACCCACCTTAGAAAGGATGGAAGGCTGAGTCGACCTTGAGCCTGGCTGGGATTGAACTCGCAAGTAATTGCAGGCAGCTGGATCTTAAATGCTGCCTTTGTAGGAGACATTACCCCACTACGCTACTCAAGTTGGTTGTAAGCCAAATCCTTGACTTACAACCATTTGTTCAGTGATTGTTTGAAGTTAACAACGGCATTGGAAAAAGTGACTTGCAACTGATCCTTGCACTTATGACCACGGCGGCAATCCCCACAGTCATGTGATCAAAATTAGGATGCTTGGCAACTGATTCATATTTATGACGGGCGTAGTGTCCTGGGGAGGACGGTCATACGATCACTTTTTCAACCTTCTGACGAGCAACGTCGACAGGGAAGCCTGATTCACTTAACAACCGGGTTAGTAACTTAACCAGTGCAGTGATTCACTTAACAACGGTGGCAAAAAAAGGTCATGAAATGGGGTGTGACTCACTTAACTGCCTTGCTTAACAACAGAAATTGTTATCGCCGTTGTAGTCGTAAGTTGAGCATTGCCTGTATTTATGTTGGATGCTTCTGTGGCTTTTATTGTTTGAAAATGCTTTTAGCATCTTTACTGCAATATAATTTTTTACTTATTAAATTTTTTTATTTTATTCCATCTTTCATTAAACAGTGTATTGTCTGGGTATAAAATTTTTTGTGTCTTAACAATTAAACTTACCACCATATTCATTTCTTACATTATTCTTATATTAATACTAAATGATAATAATACTGATAAAATAACATAAACCTAACATTTCTCTTCTCTACTAATCTATTTTTACAATACGTTGCTCTCGTATTTATTCTCTAACCATTAATAAAATAACTCTCATACATTATAAAAATCTGATTCTTCCTTTTCTTGAATTGCAGGTGTTAATCTGTTCATTTCTGCATATTCTAATATTTTCTTAATCACGTTTTCATCTATAGGGATCTCTTCGCTTTTCCAGTTTTGTGCAAATAAAATTCTAGCTGCTGTTATAACATGAATAATCAAATATACAGTTTCTTTACTATAAATTCGCGGCAAAATCCCCAACAGGAATAGTTCCGGTTTTAAATCAATATGCTGTAGCGTCATCTTCTCCAGCCACATGCAAATATTTGCCCAATATCTTTTTGCTTCCACAAATGTCCACCACATACGATAATACGTATTATCGTGCAATATATTTTTTTAATTGTAAGCTGCTCAGAGTCATTGACAGAGGGGGTGGCTATGGAAAAGGAATATAAGTAATTTATTATGGGGAAATAGCCACAGTCGGGTAGTGGTTGGAACCGAAGGTTGGGCATGATGGGGATTGTAATCCAACGAACTGGAGGAGGTAGAGAAGGAAGTGCTAGGTTTAAATTTCCATTCAGCTGTGAAAGCTTCTTGGTGAGCTTTCTTGGAAGTGTTATCTTGCAGCCTGACCTACCTCAAAGGGTTGCGGTGAGGTACACAGGGCTAAAGATGAAGACATCCGGAATCCTACAATCGAAAGGGCTCTAAGAGGTCCACTAGTCCAGCCTCTACTCAGGGCAGGAGAAAATTCCTTTGCTAATCATTACTTCGGGCAATTCCAATTCAGACCTTCTGACTTACTGTTACTTTCTTTACAAGGGAGTAAGAAAAATTTGCCTGCTGGGATGCAAAGCAAGAGAGGAACCGTTGCTGGCCTTTGTTGACAGGAGATGCAAATGGGGGCTTCCCAGCACTGAGAAATATATTTGCACAGTCTAATGGGCGCCCAACCCCAGCTTCCTCTTGTAGAGATGGCAAGCCATGCTGAACAAGGCGGCCAACTGACAGTGCTGGACAAAAACAGAGAAAAACAAAGAGAGGGAGAGGGAGAAGGGGGAGGGTGGGAGGGAGGGTGGGAGGAAAGAGAAAGAGAGAGAGAGAGAGAAAGGAAAGAAAGAAAGAGAAGAAAGAAAAAAGGAAGGAAGGAAGGAAGAAAGAAAGAAAGAAAGAAAAGGAGGGAAGAAAGAAAGAAAAAGAAAGAAAGAAAAGGAAAGGAAGGAGGGAGGGAGGGAGGAAAGAGAGAGAAAGAAAAGAAAGAAAGAAAAGGGGAGGGAGGAAGGGAAGGAGGAAGGAAGGAAAAGGAGGGAGGGAGGAATAGAGTTAGGGAGGGGAGATGGAAGGAGAAGAAAGAAAGAAAGAAAGAAAGGGAAGGAAGGAAGGAAAGAAGAGAGAAAGGAAGGGAGGGAGGAAGGAAGGAGGGAGGGAGGGAGGAAAGAGAAAGAAAGAGAAAGAAAGAAAGAGGGAGGGAGGGAGGAAGGAAGGAAGGAAAAGGAGGGAGGAATAGGGTTAGGGAAGGGAGATGGAAGGGGAAGAAAGAAGGAAAGGAGGAAAGGAGGAAAGAAAGAGAAAGAAAGGAGGGAGGGAGGAAGAAAGGAAAGGGAATGAGGGAGGAAGAAAATTAGGGAGGAGAGATGGAAGGAAGGAGAAAGAAAGAAAGGAGGAAGGGACAGAGGGAGGGAATAGGGAGAGAAGGAAGGAATGAAGAGAGGAAGAATGGAAGGAAGGAGGAAGGGAGGAGAGGACAAAAAAGGAAGAGAAAAATATACACAGAAGAGGGGAGGAGGAGGAGCAAAAGGAAGGGGGAGGAAGAAGGAAAAGGAGGAAGAGGAGAAGAAGCAGTCTACCATTAGTTCCTTAGACCAGTGTTTCTCAACCTGGGCAGCTTGAAGAGGTGTGGACTTCAACTCCCAGAATTCCCCAGCCAGCAACTCCCAGAGTTCGCCCTGCTGACCAGGGAATTCTGGGAGTTGAAGTCCACACTTCTTCGAACTGCCAAGGTGGGAAACCACTGGCTTAGAATAACAGCTGGAGAGTCCAACTCCTGGAACTATGAACTAACAGTTTTGCAGCTCATGTTGTAGGTGCATTGCAGGTGCCTAACTCCCCCCCCCCCCCCCCCCCCCCCCCCCCGGCCAACCCCATGGTTTTCTCTGGCTGGGTGGGTCTACTTGTGAGAAAAAGCACCTGCCCCTCACTCAATGACAGCAAACCTGATGCCCTGCCCTTAATGGAGAGGAAAACAAATCAAGGAGAGAAGCAACTTAGAACTAAGGAGAAATTTCCTGATAGAGAGAACAATTAACCAGGGGAACAACTGGCCTCCAGAAGTTGTAAATGCTCCAATACTGGAAGTTTTTAAGAAGAGATCGGGCAGCCATTTGTCTGAAGTGCTGTAGGGTTTCCTGCCTAAGCAGGGGGTTGGACTAGAAGACCTCCAAGGTCCCTTCCAACTATTCTATTCTATGCTGGCTGCTTTTGGCAATTTTTTTTTCCTGCAGGAAAACCTGTTGCAGATAGCATCTGCTGGATATATTTCATTTATGCGTATTTATTTTATGAAATTTATCTGCAAAAAAAAGAGTGTCCAGCAAAGTTAAAAATGATAGCAGCTGAATTTGTTATTATTTTTGGTCATATTACGAACGTTCTCCAGAAGAAAAGTTGGCCTCGTGGTTCATACAGGGGGTCCTCGTTTAGCGACGGCCTCCTTTAGCGACCGTTCGCCGTTACGAGGGTGACTCAAAGCCACATTGCCACCCATCGAGGACCTCCGCCGGTCCGTAAAGCAAAAGAAAGCTGAGAGAGCGGCCGCGAGTTTGCTTAGCAACTGTTTTGCTTAATGACCAAATGGCTGTTCCCCCTTGTGGTCGCTAAAGGAGGATTCCCTGCACAGGTTCTTATCCGAGAAGGGCAATTTGGAGAAAATATTTGAAACAAGAATAACCCCAGGAGAGGCAGCAAGCTGCGCTGAAATCTCAGTTTAACTGTATTTTCACACGCAGAAATTGTGTCTTGTCCGTTTCAGTTGTTTTGCACGTCGAAGAGGAATAAAATGGGAATATTTATCTTTTGGTTTTTTTCTTCTCCTTTCCCAGAATGGGCTGCACAGAATCCAAATTCAGCGCTCTCCCAGGAAAGGGGAAACAGCAAGAGAAGTCAAACTCGACTCTGGATGTTCGTTATACCACCGAACCCACCATCAAGCCCTCTATGGTGTGTGATTGTGTGTCTGTGTCTGTGTCTCATTCAATTGCAGGGATTCACTTAACAAAATGGTGGTCTCAGAGGTGCTTTTGTTTCAAGAGGAAACTTGTTTTTTCTTTGAAGATGTTTCGCTTCTCACTTGAGAAGCTTCTTCGGCTCTGAAATGCAGCCAAAACACATTTAAAAACTGTCTCGCCGAGTAACAGAAAATTTTGGGGCTCAGTTGTGATAGTGAGTAAATCCAGGACTGTCAGTACTAACCGTTCCTTTGACGACAAAACGTATGAATCAGCCAAACCCAGAATCAATTTTTTTCCCCTGTCCTCGAGCAAAAAGTCCAGAAATGATTTCCTGTTCTGCCCCAGCTACGGACCCCAGAAAATACAGCACACACAAAGTCTATACAAAACTTAAATTTACTAAAAAAACTCAGTCTTTGCCAAACAAAGGCTGTTAATAAACTTTCTTAACAGCCTACAGTAATCACAATTTTTACTGAGGTTGGCCGAAAGCCCAGAAGCAATTTTGCAGAGAATCCAAACGCGAAGGAGAATGAACTAAAGTTGTTCCCTACAAATTGCTTCAGTCGGTGTTCCTCCTTAAATAGGCTAAAGGAGTGGCCAGTTAGCCCCAAGCCTTACTCTCGAGGAGACCTCCTCCTGAGGAGCCACTCCTGCCTTTTGGCCGCTCTGCGCGCCTGTGCATCGAGAAGAGGCTCTTCCTCTTCTTCCTCTTCACTTATGGGAGGTTCTGGAGGCCCTGGCTGAATCCCCGCCTCTGGCACCACCTCTTCTCCAGCCTCCTCATTTTCTGACTCGGCTGCCAGCTGCACAGGCTGCTGGTGCAGCATCACACCAGCCTCCTCACTGTCAGAATCAGCTACAATCCGCACAGGCCACCGACGGGCTGCAACATTTTTTAAAAAAATTAGATTTATATGCCATCCTTCTCCAGAGACTCAGGGCGGCTTACAATGCGCCAAGCAATAGCCTTCATACTTTTGTATATTTATACAAAGTCAGCTTATTGCCCCCACAAACCGGATCCTCCATTTACCTACCTTAGAAAGGATGCAAGGCTGAGTCAACCTTGAGCCTGGTGAGATTCGAACTTACAGTAATTGCAGACAGCTGATGTTAATCACAATGCTTTAGTCTGCTGAGCTACCAGGCGCCTTTTTATTTCCAGATAGAAACAAAGCCGGTGTAAGGTCCACTATTGTTTTCCTGCCATTCTGTTGAAAGTGGGTGAGTGGGTGGGTGGGAAGGAGGCTTGCTGGCATCTTTAGCTAGCTTTTTTTGCTTTTGCTGTAACCGCTTGGGAATTCAAGAAGGGGAGCATCTTCGGAGATAGAATGAACTCTCTCGCAGCTGGTTTCAGCCTGGTTTCAAGGCCATTGTGCCCGGAATGTAAACTGTTATCTGCCTAGCACCCTAGCGTTCTCAAAACAACCTTTCGGCATCAAATTGGCTGCCAGTGGACCGGTCAGGGAGTTTGGACTCAGGGAAACGAAAGAATTGCTTTGTGCTTTGTGCGGGCTTTTTCAGATTCCGCCTTCTTCTCCTGCAGTCACTACTTCTCTCACAGTTTAAAGTTCTTTCGAGTCAACTTCATGGATTAAGAGTTTGGCTTTCCCGAGGGACCATCGGAGGCAGTTCCTTAGAGCTGGATATATATTCCTTTTTTTTTTCCCCTAACGATCATCTCTGTGGTTCTAAGACAAGCTCCATCTTGTTCTTTGTCTCTTAAAAGTGCCAGGTTTTTGATAAAGTGTCATTGGCGTAAGATATAATAATAAATAATTTATTTATTTATTTGCATTCCAGGGCCCCAAGGGATCCAAGCCCCAGCAAACGGATGGTATGTATCTCCCATTAGGGCGGAGAGTAGATTCCTGGGCTGCAAATACGATCAAAAGATGGTGGCCAGGAGATGTAATTGAAGCTCTTTCTGAAGGCACATAATTATGGTTGCTTCGATTGCACCATCATAGTTACCATCTTGGCATTTTTGACCATTATCCTGTTCCTGTAGGCATCTAGGCTGGGTTTCAGTCCTAGGTTGTCCTGGAGAACATTTGTCTTCTGAGAAATCCATTGGTTTATCAATGTCGCAGAAGCCTCTTTCTAATAAAGACGATGGTGGCCAGGATGAATTAAATTGCTGTAGGCATCTAGCTGGGTTCCAGTCCTAGATTGTCCTGGAGAACATTTGTCTTCTGAGAAATCCATTGGTTTATTAATGACACAGAAGCCCCTTTCTAATAAAGATGGTGGTGGCCAGGATGAATTAAATTGCTGTAGGCATCTAGGCTGGGTTTCAGTCCTAGATTGTCCTGGAGAACATTGTCTTCTGAGAAGCCCATCAATCTACCATGGTCACGGAGGTCCCCTTCTGTAAAGATGGTGGCCAGGATGATATAATTGAATCGCTGAAGGCATCTAGGCTGGGTTTCAGTCCTAGGTTGTCCTGGAGAACATTTGTCTTCTGAGAAATCCATTGGTTTATCAATGTCACAGAAGCCTCTTTCTAATAAAGACGATGGTGGCCAGGATGAATTAAATTGCTGTAGGCATCTAGCTGGGTTCCAGTCCTAGATTGTCCTGGAGAACATTTGTCTTTTGAGAAATCCATTGGTTTATCAATGTCACAGAAGCCCCTTTCTAATAAAGACGGTGGTGGCCAGGATGAATTAAATTGCTGTAGGCATCTAGTCTGGGTTTCAGTCCTAGATTGTCCTGGAGAACATTGTCTTCTGAGAAGCCCATCAATCTACCATGGTCACGGAGGTCCCCTTCTGTAAAGATGGTGGCCAGGATGATATAATTGAATCGCTGAAGGCATCTAGGCTGGGTTCCAGTCCTACATGCTCCTGATGAACATTGTCTTCATAGATGTCCATTGGTCTAACAATTCACAAAGGTCCCCTTCTGTAAAGATGGTGGCCAGGATAATGTAACTGAAGCTTTACCTGGAAGTACATAAGTATGTGTGTGTAGGGGTGTGGGTGAGCCCTGTCTCCACCTTAAACCTTTTCTTGTTTCCCTCGCTCCCCCAGAAACCGAGGATTTTGTCGTGTTGGCCTTGTACGACTACGAAGCCATTCACAGGGAGGACCTCAGTTTCCAGAAAGGCGATCATCTCAAGATCTTAGAGAAGTAAGTTTGAGGGTCCTCTAGAGGAGGGAAGGACTTTTTGAGAAATGATGCTCCATCGGTGGCTTCTGGGAGAATCCTGTTCAGGGAATCCTATAAGAGAAAATATTTGCATTTCAGGGTTAAAATGAGGGGTCCTTGGTGGTCTCGGAACTTGGTGGTTTCCTTGAAGACATTTCATGACCAAACTCAGTTACATCAACAGTGTGACAAGGGAGTGTGGTTTGGGAGGAGGAGGAGGAGGAATTGTGGGGTCCTCAGTGCCCTCTGAACTTGGTTGTTGTATTGCAGACGTTTAATTACCAAGCTAAGTAACGTCACCAATGCTAGAAGGGAGGGAGAATTTGAGGACTGTGGGGTCCTTGCTTCTTTGTTCATCAGTGCTGGTAAGAATAGGGTAAATTGGGAACAAATCAGTGGTGAAATGTAAAATTTGTTACTACCGGTTCTGTGGGCGTGGCTTGATGGCGGGGTAATATGACTGAGTGGGCGTGGCCAACCTTTTTTTTTTTAAGCTTTTAAAACCATTTTTTCTACAACCTCTTCGGCTGAAGAGGTTATTAAAAAAATGCTTTTATAAGGCTCTGATGATCCCAGCTGACTTGCCTGATCGGCAGAGGATTTTTTTTTATTTTTTATTTTAAATTTGATTTATATGCCGCCTTTCTCCGGAGACTCAGGGCGGCTTACAATGCGTTAAGCAATAGCCTTCATACTTTTGTCTATTTATACAAAGTCAGCTTATTTCGCCCACAAACTGGGTCCTCATTTGACCTACCTTAGAGGGTGAGTCAACCTTGAGCCTGGTGAGATTCGAACTTACAGTAATTACAGGCAGCTGGAGTTAATCACAATGCTTTTAGTCCTTTTTCCCTTTAAAAACATTTTTTCTATAACCTCTTCGGCCAAAGAGGTGGTAGAAAAAATGCTTTTAAAAGCCTCTGACAATCCCAGCTGAGCCGCGCGATCATCAGAGGCTTTTTTTTTTTACTTTTAAAAGCATTTTTTTGGCCAAAGAAGTTGCAGGAAAAAATGCTTTTAAAAATAATTTTAAAAAAGCCTTTGATGATTGCGCGGCTCAGCTGGGCAATGGGGGGGGGGAGGCAGGGAGTTTTGCTACCGGTTCTCCGAACCACCCGCCTCCATCGCTATCGGATTGGGCGATCCAGTCCGAACCGGGAGCATTTCACCCCTGGAACAAATCCCGTTTCTTACTAGCACTGATGATGTTATCTGGCTGGGTAATAAAACGTCTGCAAACAACAACCAAGCTCAGAGAGCACCAAGGACCCAGTGGTGGGCTTCATATACTGTAGCAACCCGTTTGCCCAGCACCGGAAATGTAAGCACGCATATGCATGCGGCATCACAAAACACGCCAATTGGCTGGCACGGACCATCTGCACATGTGTGCGACATCAAACGACGCAGGCAATTCGCTCGTGCACACACACCCAATGTTGTTTTTATCCGAGTGTCCAACTCGGCTGACAATTTAAGCGAGCGGCTGAGGACGGGTTAGAAAGAAGAACGAAGTGCTCA